>WNWK01013679.1:0-54299 GCA_009830355.1 Cherax destructor
CTTAGTGGAACCTCTATACATACGTGGCATCAAACACCCTTCACCCATACATGATGGGAGTATGTTGTAAATTCAGTCTCAAATTCGTAGGGTTATTTCAGATATGTAATTTTTTTGTGTATAATGTACATATGCGAATGGTAATCCTACAGTATATTTTGTGTATATGTAAATAATAAAATAATATATTATATAAAATGAATATTTTTTTTAATTAATCCCGCAACTAATATCCCGTGAATGAAATATCAAGAACATGAAGCCACTGGATGGCGAAACGTGTCCATAATTAAGAACATAAGAATGGAGGAACACTGCAGAATGCATACTAGCACATACGAGGCAGGTACTTATCAAAACTACCCAAGAACTTACTCCCGTACCCACGACAGCAATCAAACCCAGCCCCTCCCACTCATAGGTTTGTGTAATTTCTTTAAAGCTACTCAAGGTCGTAGCCTCGATCATCCTACTCGGAAGATTGTTCCACGCATCCACAACTCTGTTCGAAAACCACTACTTACCTATGTCCTTTCTAAATCTAAATTTATCCAACTTAAATCCATTATTTCTGGTTCAAAATATTCCCTCATTCTACGTCTCTCCAGAGAGTGGAGATTCAAGGTTCTAAGTCTGTCTTGATACGGAAGATTCCTTATACAGCAAATCATTTTACTCATTCTTCTCTGTATGTCTAATTATTCAAGTTGTCCGTTTTCTAAACCATTTATATAACCAATCCTGCCAGATACATCATCTTGGAATCTAGATGTAGAAAATTTTTCAACGCTTTCCTAACTTATAACCTGTAACAAGTGGATTTTCACAGGGATCAGTCTTAGGCCCGTTGTTGTTTATAATATAAGAACATAAGAAGGGAGGAACACTGCAGCAGGCTTGTTGGCCCATACTAGGCAGGTCCTTCACAATCTGTCCCACTAACATAACATAAGAACATAAGAAAGGAGGAACACTGCAGCAGGCCTGTTGGCCCATACTAGGCAGATCCTTCACAATCCATCCCACTAACAGAATAATTGCCCAACTTATTTTTCAATTCTACCCAAGAAATAAGCTTTGCAGATTCTATTAACTCAAGTGCGAGTCCCACTTAAATCCAACCCCTCTCACTCATGTATTTATCCAACCTAAATTTGAAACTACCCAAGGTCCTAGCTTCAATGACCCTACTAGGCAGACTGTTCCACTCATCAACTACCCTATTTCCAAACCAATATTTTCCTATATCCTTTCTAAATCTAAACTTATCCAATTTGAATCCATTATTGCGGGTTCTATCTATAAGAACATAAGAATGGAGGAACACTGCAGAAGGCCTACTGGCCCATACAAGGCAGGTCCTTATCAAAACCACCACTACCTAAGAATTTACTCCCGTACTCACGACACTTAATCAAACCCAGCCCCTCCCCCTCATATATTTGTCCAATCTCTTTTTAAAGCCACCCAAGGTCCTAGCCTCTATCACCCTACTCGGAAGATTGTTCCACGCATCTACAACTCTGTTCGAAAACCAGTACTTGCCTATGTCCTTTCTAAATCTAAATTTATCCAATTTAAATCCGTTATTTCTGGTTCTTACTTGGTTCGATATCCTCAGTATTTTATTAATATCTCCTTTGTTTATGCCCATCATCCACTTGTACACCTCGATGATATCTCCCCCTCATTCTACGTCTCTCCAGAGAGTGGAGATTCAACGCTCTATGTCTATCTTCACACTTGCTCAACCCAATTTTCAATGCTACCCAAGAAATAAGCTTTGACAATTCCATTCACTCATGTTCGAGTCCCACTCAAATCCAACCCCTCTCACTCATGAATTAATCCAACCTAAATTTGAAACTACCCAAGGTCCTAGCTTCAATAACCCTACTAGGCAGACTGTTCCACTCATCAACTACCCTATTTCCAATACTTTCCTATATCCTTTCTAAATCTTAATCAATGACCTTGATGAGGAAATTACTAGTGATATGAGCAAATTCGCCGATGACACGAAGAAAGGTAGGATAATTGATTTTAACGTAGATGTCAGGGAACTTCAAGAGGATTTAGACAAACTCAATTCCTGGTCAGAAAAGTGGCAGATGCAGTTCAATGTAGATAAATGCAAGGTTCTGAAGCTCTGGAGTGTACATAACCCAAGCACTTATAAGTTAAATAACGTAGAACTTAATGGAAAAATAAACACATAAGCAGTATAATGTGATCCTTTATTGACAACGTTTCGCCCACGCAGTGGGCTTTATCGAGTCACAGACAGATCTGTCTGTGACTCGATAAAGGATCACATTATACTGCTTATGTGTTTATTTTTCCATTGTGTCGGTATTTTATACCATTTATTTCCAACGTAGAACTTAGCCATACAGATTACGAAAAGGACTTGGGGGTTATGGTAAGCAGCAACCTTAAACCAAGACAGCAATGCCTAAGCGTACGTAATAAGGCAAACAGATTACTGGGATTTATATCAAGAAGTGTAAGCAACAGAAGTCCAGAGGTTATTTTACAGCTTTGTACATCGTTAGTAAGGCCTCACCTAGATTACGCAGCTCAGTTCTGGTCTCCATATTACAGAATGGATATTAATTCGTTAGAAAACATTCAGCGTAGAATGACTAAATTAATACATAGCATTAGAAATCTTCCGTATGAAGAAAGATTGAAGACCCTAAAATTACGAAGAATGAGGGGAGACATGATCGAGGTATACAAGTGGAAAATGGGTATTAACAAAGGGAATATAAATAAGAGAGAACCCGCAATAATGGATTCAAATTAGATAAGTTTAGATTTAGAAAGGATATAGGAAAGTATTGGTTTGGAAATAGGGTAGTTGATGAGTGGAACAGTCTGCCTAGTAGGGTTATTGAAGCAAGGACCTTGGGTAGTTTCAAATTTAGGTTGGATAAATTCATGAGTGAGAGGGGTTTGATTTGAGTGGGACTTGCACATGAGTAAATAGAATTATCAAAGCTTATTTCTTGGGTAGCATTGAAAATTGGGTTGAGGAAATATTCTGTTAGTGGGATAATTGTGAAGGACCTGCCTAGTATGAGCCAACAGGCTCTGCTGCAGTGTTCCTCCTTCTTTGTTCTTATAAGAATGGGGGAACACTGCAGAAGGCCTATTGGCCAATACAAAGGAGGTCCATATCAAAACCACAACTAAACACGACACCAATCAAACTCAATATGTTAGGTAAAAGACACAAGTGCAACTAATGTGACATTTATTATTGCAATGTGCTAATACTACACAAGAACATAACAGAGGAGGAACACTGATCAAACCTTCTTAAATCTAACCTTTAACAAATATTTGTCTAACCTATTTTTATGCTACCCAAGTAATAGCTTCCGTAACCTTTTACTCAGGTACAAGTTGATAGTTGATAGAGTACCGCACCAGAGACTATTAAAGAAAGTGGCAGCTCATGGCATTGGGGGAAAAGTGCTGTCATGGATCGAGTCATGGCTCACCAATAGGAAGCAGAGAGTGTGCATAAATGGGGTTAAATCCGAATGGGGACTTGTAACAAGTGGTGTTCCACAGGGATCAGTCTTAGGCCCATTGTTATTTATAATATATATCAATGACCTTGATGAGGGAATTACTAGTGATATGAGCAAATTCGCCGACGACACGAAGATAGGTAGGATAATTGATTCAAACATAGATGTCATAGAACTTCAGGAAGATTTAGACAAACTTAATTCGTGGTCAGAAAAGTGGCAGATGCAGTTCAATGTAGATAAATGCAAGGTTCTGAAGCTCGGGAGTGTCCATAACCCAAGCACTTATAAGTTAAATAACGTAGAACTTAGCCATACAGATTGCGAGAAGGACTTGGGGGTGATGGTAAGCAGCAACCTTAAACCAAGACAGCAATGCCTAAGCGTACGTAATAAGGCAAATAGATTACTGGGATTTATATCAAGAAGTGTTAGCAACAGAAGTCCAGAGGTTATATTACAGCTTTATACATCATTAGTAAGGCCTCACCTAGATTACGCAGCTCAGTTCTGGTCTCCATATTACAGAATGGACATAAATTGTTAGAAAACATTCAGCGTAGAATGACTAAATTAATACATAGCATTAGAAATCTTCCTTACGAAGAAAGATTGAAGACCCTAAATTACATTCACTTGTAAGACGTAGAATGAGGGAGACATGATCGAGGTATACAAGTGGAAATGGGTATTAACAAAGGGGATATAAATAAGGTCTTGAGGATATCTCTCCAAGAGAGAACCCGCAATAATGGATTCAAGTTAGATAAGTTTAGATTTAGAAAGGATATAGGAAAGTATTGGTTTGGAAATAGGGTAGTTGATGGTGGAACAGTCTGCCTAGTAGGTTATTGAAGCTAGGACCTTGGGTAGTTTCAAATTTAGGTTGGGTAAATTCATGAGTGAGAGGGGTTGGATTTGAGTGGGACTTGCGCATGAGTGGGTAGAATTGTCAAAGCTTATTTCTTGGGAGCATTGAAAATTGGGTTGAGCAAATATTCTGTTAGTGGGACGGATTGTGAAGGACTTGCCTAGTATAGGCCAACAGGCCTGCTGCAGTGTTCCTCCTTTCTTATGTTCTTATGTTCATTGTATTATCACTACTACATCTAATATTTCTATTACTACTACCACTAGTTTTACACTCACTTTAAGCATATATATACCCTCCGTGTCCATGTATTGTTTGTACAGCTTGGAGCTTGAAACGGTGCTACAATAAAATGTCACATAGCTACTCTTTCCCAGACTCATCTAACATAGCAGTAGGTACAATGAAAGGTCCCCCAAGCTATTTCCTTCACAGTGCCGTGGTTGGAGACGTACCTGATCAACACCATACCTACTGGGAAAGAAAAGGCAGCTTACGATTCTGGGAATATTGGTGAGACTACCAGCAACTCAACACTCGCTGAAATTCATCAATATCAACACCCAATCATGGTAGATGGATCGTTCAACACAATACAGACCCCAGCTGATTTTAAGACTCAAGACAATGTAAATGTACAACTCCCTTTTGCTAGCTATGGAGCCGACTGAAAGATAGTGCAGCTGTTATGAAAAAACAACATTTTTGTCAATTTCTGGTTACTCCAAACTCTATGCGAGGAAGTCGCACCTAAAGAATAATCTGAAACATCACAATGAAAAACGCACAGATGCTATCAAGACACAAGGCACTGAAAATGTTCAATGCCCATCTCCTAATAATCAAGCAGTTTCTAAGGACTGTGAAACTGTGAAGAAGAAAAAATATGCATGTCACATTCCGAGCTGTACCAAGGATTTCACAAGGATGTCACACCTAAGAGATCACCTGCAGTGGCACGCTGGAGAACGCAGATACTGTGTCAATGGCATCCCTGCAACAAAGCATTCACGTGCAAGCAGAACCTCAAGCGTCATTGGCGAATACACACAGGAGAAAAACCCTACCTGTGCGAGAAGTGTGGTAAAAGTTTTATGCGAAATGACCTTCTCAAGGTTCATAATGAGAGGCATGAGAGAAAACGATTGCAGCCACATTCGTGTGTCCTTTTGACCTTGCAAAAGGTATTCACCGTGAATGAATCACTCACTGACACTTACGATCACACAGTGGTATTAGACCTTACCAGTGTAGTGTTGACAAAAATTTATGTTCCCGAACATCTAAACAAACATATGAAGACTACAAGGATCCTGAAAAAGCTTGCAGCCTCAACATCTCTTGACAGCCGCAGCTTCCAGCGCCACGAGATTTAAAAATGCGTAAGGGAAAAAGGAAAAGGGGTGAGAGACCTTAGTGGAACCTCTGTACATACGTGGCATCAAACACCTTCACCCATACATGATGGGAGTATGTTGTAAATTCAGTCTCAAATTCGTAGGGTTATTTCAGATATGTAATTTTGTGTATAATGTACATATGCGAATGGTAATCCACATATATTTTGTGTATATGTAAATAATAAAATAATATATTATATAAAATGAATATTTTTTTTAATTAATCCTGCAACCCAATCCGAAAAAAATTTAAAACAAAACTGTTTGAAACGTCCATAATTAAGAACATAAGAATGGGGGAAACACTGCAGAATGCATACTAGACATACGAGGCAGGTCTATCAAAACCCCCAAAAAATTTCCCGTACCCGGCAACAAAAGCCTTTCCCCACCCATAGGTTTGTGGGGTTTTAAAGTTTACCGGCCCAAGCCCCGACCACCCCACCTGAAAATTGTTCCACGCATCACAACTCTGTTCAAAAAAACCACACTACCGTCCTTTCAAATTTCAAATTTACCCAACCAAACCATTTTTTTCGTTCAAATATCTTCTTTCCCGTCTCTCCAGGAAATTCAGTCTGGTCTGTCTTGAAAAGAAGATTTATACAAAATCATTTTCCATTCTTATGTCAAATTTTTCAAGTTGCCCGTTCAAACCATTTTATATAACCAATCCTGCCAGATCATCATTTTGGGAAAATTTAGAGGGAAAAAATTTTTTTTCAACGTTTCTAACTTAAAAACCTGTAAAGATAAATGGTTCAGAGAACCGAAAGTTGTTAAATTAAAACATATGCAAAATGGGATCTATTGGGAAAACGCCACACAAGTGGCTTAAACAACCAAAGATTTTAGGATGTATCGCCCCTTTCGCTTGGGTCATGTTCAGTCCATCAATTGTTGAAGTGTAGCAAAGCGTAGTTTTTTTTAAAAAGGTGTAATCAGGTGAGATGGCAGTAGGAGGAGGTCATAGTGGTATAAACCCACAGTCGAAGGGTCCCCAAAAAATTTGGACAAATGTTAAGAACCCCTTTTTAAATAAGCCCCCAAAAGTTGTTTGGCCAGACAGGATGTAGATAAAGGGGTTCAGAGAACCGATGGTTGTTAAATTGGACACATATGCAACACTTGGGCATCTTTTTTGTGAAACGTTCTCGCCACACAGTGGCTTAATGTCTCCAGTCGGAAGGTTTGAAAACCAGTCCTCGGCCTGGAGTCGATGTTCAGTCCATCAAATCTTGTTGGAAGTGGAAAGGGCGTAGAGATGGGTATAAAAATGTAATCGACCCAGCCGAGGGACTGATAACTCCAAACTTCTTTCCTTATACTTTTTTATTTTGTATTGACGATGAATACTGTAAGCAAAACAGCCTCACGTAATACCGGCATATATGTCTGCCCAACAACCCGCAAAAAGGGACAGGGGCCCGTCCAGCCCGTTGTTGTTTATAAATTTGAACAGGAAGGGAGGAACACTTTAAAAAGGTTGTTCCCATTAGGCAGGTCCTTTTAATCGGTCCTACTAATATAAATAAGAACATAAGAGAAACACGCACAAACCCGATCCCCTACTACGGGCCTTCCCCAACCAAACCCACCAACAAAAAAAGCCCAACATTTTCCATTCTTCTTCTGTGGGGCTTTTAAATTTTAGTCTCTAAACCATTTATATAACTAACCTACCAGAACACATTTGGAATTTGAGGGAGGGAAAAATTTTTTCAACGCTTTCAACTTATAACCTTGTCATGGATTTTCAGGATCAGTCCTGCCCTTGGTAAAATTTGACAAATATGCAACACTTGGGTATTTTTATTAGAAACGTTTCGCCACACAGTGGCTTACCGGGCCAGTTTAAAAGGGGAATTTTTGGGGAAAAACAGAGATGTGAGGTTTAGCCCTTTTTAATTTGAGGACGATGTTTTAGTCCATCAACTTTTAAAAATTAAAACAGATGAACCCAAACTGAAGACAAGGGAAAATTTTAAAAGAGGTGCAATTTTTTTCAATGGGAAGAATGTGCCCAAGAATGGAAGCGAAGAAATTCGAAGATAAAGTAAAAATGTTGGTGTCAAAACAGGGGTGTGAAAAGAATGGTTTTAGAGAACCGACGAGTTGGTAAATTAGACACAATGCAACACTTGGGTATCTTTATTGAGGAAACGTTTCGCCCCACAGTGGCTTCACAATCCATACAAAGGAGAATCGTGAAGAACAGGAGGAGGTGAGGGTTGTGGGCCCCAACCCTTTAGACGATGTTGCGGGGCCATCAATCTTGAATAGAATAACAGCATTTTACAAAAGGGAAACCCAACCGTAAAAATGCGCAGAGTGGGGGTTTTCCCTGTTTTGTGGAAGTAGGTCGAAACTGAGAGAAAATAATTATTAAAAAGAGCACATTTATTCTTCGTCAGAAACCCATAAATTTTTTTTAAGGACCATCTATTCTTTAACTTTGCCCCATACACCTGAAACTTTTTGGGTTAGTTTTCGAACTCAGCAACTTTAATTTCGTAGTCCTGTTTAGCTTATCTTATCCCTTTTTTAAAGTCCTCTTAATGTCAATATACTGACTCATAAGATGACCCCACCCCTTTTGATACCTAAAACCCTTTTTTTCCAAAAGATATTTGAGCCTATTATTCATCCATTTTTGGGGCATTTCATTCGATCTAATTTCTTTATATGGGATAAATTTATTTGGGGGAGTGAGTAAAAGTGTTCAGAAAACCCGTCATATTGATAGCTATCTTCATTACCCCAGTCCACAGTTGATAAGTGTTCTCTAAGTCCATTGTAATCTGCTAAGGAAAATCTGGGACCGTTACTGAGTTATTCGTACTATGAAACTTCCATTCAATGCCAAAGGTAATTGATTTGTGGTCGCTTGCCGAGTTCCTCTGTAATTTTTAAATTATTAACAAGGGTTTCTTGTTTGCCAGGGAAATAAGTCAAGCAGGTTATTTCCCTTGTAGGTTCTGTCACAAACTGCTTCAAACAATCTTGAACTACATCTAAGAAGTCGTTAGATTCTAAATTCCCAGTCAAAAATTCCAATCAATTTGACTAAAGTTGAAGTCACCCAGAATAACTACGTTATCGTGCATTGTGGCCTTAACAATTTTCCCAAGTAGTCTCCTTGGTCCCTATCTAAGTTTGGGGACGGTATATCACACCTAAAATCAATTTTTCATGCCCCTCTGAAAATTCTATCCAGACAGACTCTGTATGTGTTATTTCAGACTTTATCCCCTTTTTATGCAACAGTTCAAGCGATCTCGACATACAGTGCCACTCCACCCCCTTCCCGAAACTTCTGTCTACTTGAACAATTTAAACCCTGTATATGACATTCAGCAGGCATGTCCCTATTTTTCGTATTGAACCACGTCTCAGTTATTGCAAATACATCAATGTTACCTGCACTTGCAAATAATCTCAAATCGTCCATCTTATTCCTAGCACTACGACTATTTGTATAATACACTTTTAAAGACCCTCCTTTCTCTTTACCCTTCCTGCTCCATTCTGTTTTACCACTATACCTATTTCTGTCCTTGTTATTGTTAAGATTTTTTATATCAAAGCCTAGATCTATATTTCGACATTCATTATTTTCCATTTCTAAACCCATACCTCTAACTAATCCTAGTTTAAAGTGAATGTAATTTTAGGGTCTTCAATCTTTCTTCGTAAGGAAGATTTCTAATGCTATGTATTAATTTAGTCATTCTACGCTGAATGTTTTCTAACGAATTTATGTCCATTCTGTAATATGGAGACAGAACTGAGCTGCGAATCTAGTGAGGCCTACTAATGATGTATAAAGCTGTAATATAACCTCTGACTTCTGCTTGCTAACACTTTTGATATAAATCCCAGTAATCTATTTGCCTTATTACGTACGCTTAGGCATTGCTGTCTTGGTTTAAGGTTGCTGTTACCATCACCCCCAAGTCCTTCTGCAATCTGTATGGCTAAGTTCTACGTTATTTAACTTATAAGTGCTTGGGTTATGGACACTCCTGAGCTTCAGAACCTTGCATTTATCTACATTGAACTGCATCTGCCACTTTTCTGACCACGAATTAAGTTTGTCTAAATCTTCCTGAAGTTCTATGACATCTATGTTTGAATCAATTATCCTACCTATCTTCGTGTCGTCGGCGAATTTGCTCATATCACTAGTAATTCCCTCATCAAGGTCATTGAATATATTATAAATAACAATGGGCCTAAGACTGATCCCTGTGGAACACCACTTGTTACAAGTCTCCATTCGGATTTAACCCCATTTATGCACACTCTCTGCTTCCTATTGGTGAGCCATGACTGATCCATGACAGCACTTTTTCCCCAATGCCATGAGCTGCCACTTTCTTTAACAGTCTCTTGTGGTACTCTATCAAAAGCCTTACTAAAGTCTAAATAAACAATATCGAATTCTTTATCGTATCAAAGCCTCAAAAGCTTTACTGAAGAAGGTTAATAAATTAGATAGGCAGGAACGGCTCCTCGGAATCCATGCTGGGTATCATTAATCAAATTATGGTTATCTAGATGGCTTCAATAATATCAGCTATAATTGACTCTAGTAATTTGCCTACAATTGAGGTCAGGCTTATTGGGCGGTAGTTTGACGGTAGTGACTTGTCCCCTGCTTTAAAATAGGAATTACATTAGCCATCTTCCACATATCAGACACTACACCTGTTTGAAGAGATAAATTAAAAATGTTAGATATTGTTCACAGAGTTCCATTTTGATTCCTTAAGAACCCTTGCAAAAGCTCATCAGACCCGGCGATTTATTTTGTTTCAGTCGGTCCAGCTGTTTCATAATCATTTCGCTAGTGACTGTGATATTACATATTTATCTTCTTCAGCCTCTGTAAAATTAACTACTGGATATTATTAATGTCTTCCTGTGAAAACCGAGAGAAAAATAATTATTAAAAATAGAGCACATATCATTCTTTCCCTTTTCAGTAAGATGCCCAAAATTATTTTTAAGGGACCTATCTTATCCCTAACTTTTGTTCTATAAACCTGGAAAAACTTTTTTAGGGTTTGTTTTTGAATCCCTAGCAACTTTAATTTCATAGTCCCGTTTAGATTTTCTTATTCCCTTTTTAAAGTCCTCTTAATGTCAGTATACTGATTTATAAGATGACCCTCACCTCTTTTTATGCGCCTATAAATTCCTTTCTTCTGCCCTAAAAGATATTTGAGCCTATTATTCATCCATTTTGGGTCATTTCTACTTGATCTAATTTCTTTATATGATAAATGTTCTTTGGGCAGCCTGTATAGTGTTAAGAAAAATGTCATATTGATACCTCTTCTTCACCCCAGTCCACAGTTGATAAGTGTTCTCTAAGTCCATTATAATCTGCTGTTAAAATCTGGGACCATTACTGAATTATCCCTACTATCATACATCCATTCAATGCTAAAGGTAATTGACTTGTGGTCGCTTGAGCCGAGTTCCCTCTGTAATTACTAAATTATTAACAAGATTCCTTGTTTGCCAGAACCAAGTCAAGTAGGTTATTTCCTTGTAGGTTCTGTTACAAACTGCTTCAAAAAGCAATCCTGAACTACTTTAAAAGTCGTTAGATTCAAAATTTCCCCTGTCATAAATTCCAATCAATCTGACTAAAGTTAAAGTCCTAGAATTACTACGTTATCGTGTCTTGTGGCCTTAACAATTTCCTCCCAAAGTAGTCCCCCTTGTTCCCTATCTAAGTTTGGAGGACGGTAAATCACGCCAAAATCAATTTTTCACACCCTCTGAAAATTCTATCCAGACAGACTCTGTATGTGTTAATTCAGACTTTATACCTGTTTTATGCAACAATTTAAATGATCACGGACATAGAGTGCCACCCCACCCCTTTCCTGATACTTCTTGTCTACTTGGAACAATTTAAAACCCTGAATGTGACATTCGGCAGGCAAGTCCTGTTTTTCATATTAAACCATGTCTCAGTTATTGCAAAAACATCAATTTTACCCGTATTTGCAACTAATCTCAACTCGTCCATCTTATTCCTAAGCACTACGACTATTGGTGTAATATATATTTAGAGCCCCTCCTTTCTCTTTACCCTTCCTGCTCATCTCTGTTTTTCCACTATACCTATTACTGTCCTTGTCATCTAGTGTCACTAGCTTTCCACTATCCACCTTATTCTGCCTATTACTAGTTCTCCTACAACATATAATATTACCTACACTGGGACTTCTGTTTTCCCCCAAAACCCATACCACTAACTGTTTCTAGTTTAAAGCCCAATAGCTCCCTCCACTGCAGTTGCCAGTGCCCCCACCCCAGACCTGGATAAGTGAACCCCATCCTCGCATACATGTCATTTCTGCCATAGAAGAGGTCCCAGCTTGTCAATGAATGTTACTGAATTTTCCACAGTATTTGTCCAGCCAGCAATTGACACCAATGCCCTGGACAGCCATTCATTTCCAACTCCTCTCCTTGGCAAAATACCACATATGACAGGGTTCCCCCCTTTCCCTTCCTAATTATGTCTATGCTGACCCTAAACCTGCTAGTCAGGTCCTCACTCCTACGTCTGCCAACATCGTTGCCTCCAGCACTGAGACAGATAATAGGATTGCTCCCATTACCTCTCATGATGTCGTCCAGACGGCTAACAATATCCTCCATCCCAGCCCCAGGAAAGAAAACCCCTTTGTCTCCTACTCCTATCAATCAAACAGAAAGCCCTATCCATGTACCTAACCTGACTGTCCCCAACAACAACAATGTTTTTACCTTCCTTTGTGTCTTTCGTCGTGACGCCCAGAAGTCGACTCACATTCATCGGGTAGCACGGAGAATGGGTTCGATGTTTCCACAACATTCTCCTGGGTCTTCGTTGTTTCTACCTCTCCACCCGTCCCTCTGAGCCTTAACTTTGTCCCATGCGTTTTAGCCACTGTCCAGGGTTTCCCTTCCCCGGCGAGGATTCTCAACAGAGGATTACCGAATCTCTTGTTTTCCTCAGTCAGTCGCTGTATCTCAAGCTTAGCTACCCTCAGTTCTTCCTTCAGCTGCTGGTAGAGTAGCTCAAGAGAGGACATCTTCTTCAGATTGACAGAGAGCACACAAGACACGTCTTCACTGAGTTAAGTCAGGTCCACCACTGAGTTAAGTCAGGTCCACCACTGAGTTAAGTCAGGTCCACCACTTAACTATTTTGAAATGCAGCAGTCTAGACACACGGAGTATGCTTGAGATACTGATAGACCGTTTGAAGCAAAATAAATCGCCAGGCCCTGATGAGCTTTTTTCAAGGGTTCTTAAGGAATGCAAAATAGAACTCTGTGAACCCTTAACTAACATTTTTAACTTATCTCTTCAAACAGGTGTAGTGCCGATGTGGAAGATGGCTAATGTAATTCCTATTTTTAAAGCAGGGGACAAGTCGTTACCATCAAATTATGCCCAATAAGTCTAACATCAATTGTAGGCAAATTACTAGAGTCGATTAAGCTGATAACAAAGCCATCTCCATAGGCATAATTTGATGAGTGGGTAGAATTGTCAAAGATTATTTCTGGTAGCATTGAAAATTGGGTTGAGCAAATATTCTGTTAGTGGGACATTGTGAAGGACCTCAGCATGGCAACAGGCCTGCTGCAGTGTTCCTCCTTTTTTATGTTCTTATGTTCTTATGATACTCAGCATGGATTCACCAGGGGCCGTTCCTGCCTAACTAATTTATTAACTTTTTTTCAGTAAGGCTTTTGAGGCAGTTGATAATGATAAAGAATTGATATTGTTTATTTGGATTTTAGTAAGAACATAAGAACATAAGAATGGAGGAACACTGCAGAAGGCCTACTGGCCCATGCAAGGCAGGTCCTATCAAACCACCACTACCTAAGAATTTACTCTGTACTAGACACTAATCAAACCCAGCCCTCCCACTCATATATTTGTCCAATCTCTTTTAAAGCCACCCAAGGTCCTAGCCTCTATCACCCTACTCGAAGATTGTTCCACGCATCTACAACTCTGTTCTGAAACCAGTATCTTCCTATGTCCTTTCAAATCTAAATTTATCCAATTTAAATCCGTTATTTCTGTTCTTACTTGGTTCGATATCCTCAGTATTTTATTAATATCTCCTTTGTTTATGCCCATCATCCACTTGTACACCTCGATGATATCTCCTCATTCTACGTCTCTCCAGAGAGTGGAGATTCAATGCTCTAAGTCTATCTTCATACGGGAACATAAGAACATAAGAACATAAGAAAGGAGGAACACTGCAGCAGGCCTGTTGGCCCATACTAGGCAGGTCCTTCACAATCCACCCCACTAACAGAATATTTGCTCAACCCACTTTTCAAAGCTACCCAAGAAATAAGCTTTGACAATTCTACCCACTCATGCGCGAGTCCCACTCAAATCCAACCCCTCTCACTCATGAATTTATCCAACCTAAATTTGAAACTACCCAAGGTCTAGCTTCAATAACCCTACTAGGCAGACTGTTCCACTCATCAACTACCCTATTTCCAAACCAATACTTTCCTATATCCTTTCTAAATCTAAACTTATCTAACTTGAATCCATTATTGTGGGTTCTCTCTTGGAGATATCCTCAAGACCTTATTTATATCCCTTTGTTAATACCCATTTTCCCTTGTATACCTCGATCATGTCTCCTCATTCTACGTCTTACAAGTGAATGTAATTTTGGGGTCTTCAATCTTTCTTCGTAAGGAAGATTTCTAATGCTATGTATTAATTTAGTCATTCTACGCTGAATGTTTTCTAACGAATTTATGTCCATTCTGTAATATGGAGACCAGAACTGAGCTGCGTAATCTAGGTGAGGCCTTACTAATGATGTATAAGCTGTAATATAACCTCGGGACTTCTGTTGCTAACACTTTTGATATAAATCCCAGTAATCTATTTGCCTTATTACTACGCTTAGGCATTGCTGTCTTGGTTTAAGGTTGCTGCTTACCATCACCCCCAAGTCCTTCTCGCAATCTGTATGGCTAAGTTCTAGGTTATTTAACTTATAAGTGCTTGGGTTATGGACACTCCGAGCTTCAGAACCTTGCATTTATCTACATTGAACTGCATCTGCCACTTTTCTGACCACGAATTAAGTTTGTCTAAATCTTCCAAAGTTCTATGACATCTATGTTTGAATCAATTATCCTACCTATCTTCGTGTCGTCGGCGAATTTGCTCATATCACTAGTAATTCCTCATCAAGGTCATTGATATATATTATAAATAACAATGGGCCTAAGACTGATCCTAGTGGAACACCACTTGTTACAAGTCCCCATTCGGATTAACCCCATTTATGCACACTCTCTGCTTCCTATTGGTGAGCCATGACTCGATCCATGACAGCACTTTTCCCCCAATGCCATGAGCTGCCACTTTTTAACAGTCTCTGGTGCGGTACTTATCAAAAGCTTACTAAAGTCTAAATAAACAATATCGAATTCTTTATCGTGATCAACAGCCTCAAAAGCTTTACTGAAGAGGGTTAATAAATTAGATAGGCAGGAACGGCCCCTCGTGAATCCATGCTGGGTATCATTAATCAAATTATGGTTATCTAGATGGCTTCTAATAATATCAGCTATAATTGACTCTAGTAATTTGCCTACAATTGAGGTCAGGCTTATTGGGCGGTAGTTTGACGGTAGTGACTTGTCCCCTGCTTTAAAAATAGGAATTACATTAGCCATCTTCCACATATCAGACACTACACCTGTTTGAAGAGATAAATTAAAAATGTTAGATATTGGTTCAAGAGTTCCATTTGCATTCCTTAAGAACCCTTGCAAAAAGCTCATCAGGACCCGGCGATTTATTTGTTTCAGTCGGTCCAGCTGTTTCATAATCATTTCGCTAGTGACTGTGATATTACATAATTTATCTTCTTCTGGGCCTCTGTAAAAATTAATTACTGGGATATTATTAATGTCTTCCTGTGTGAAAACCGAGAGAAAATAATTATTAAAAAAAGAGCACATATCATTCTCCTTGTCAGTAAGATGCCCAAAGTTATTTTTGAGTGACCTATCTTATCCTAACTTTGTTCTATAAACCTGGAAAAAACTTTGGGTTAGTTTTTGAATCCTAGAACTTAATTTCATAGTCCCGTTTGATTTTCTTATTCCATTTTTAACGTCCCTCTTAATGTCAGTATACTGATTTATAAGATGACCCTCACTCTTTTTATGCGCCTATAAATTCCTTTCTTCTGCCCTAAAAGATATTTGAGCCTATTATTCATCCATTTTTGGTCATTTCTACTTGATCTAATTTCTTTATAGGATAAATGTTCTTTGGGCAGCCTGTATAGTGTTAAGAAAACTGTCATATTGATACCTCTCTTTTTCACCCCAGTCCACAGTTGATAAGTATTCTCTAAGTCCATTATAATCTGCTAAGCGAAAATCTGGGACCATTACTGAATTATCCCTACTATCATACATCCATTCAATGCTAAAGGTAATTGACTTGTGGTCATTGAGCCGAGTTCCTCTGTAATTTCTAAATTATTAACAAGGGTTTCTTGCTTGCCAGAACCAAGTCAAGTAGGTTATTTCCTTGTAGGTTCTGTTACAAACCTTTTAAAAAGCAATCCTGAACTACTTCTAAAAGTCGTTAGATTCTAAATTCCTGTCATGAAATTCCAATCAATCTGACTAAGTTAAAGTCCCTAGAATTACTACTGTAAATCATTTTAGTCATTCTTCTTTGTATGTTCTCCAATGAATCTATATCCATCCTGTAGTAGGAGACCAAACTGAGCTGCATAATCCAAATGAGGTCTCACTAGTGATTATAGAGCTGTAAAATAACTTTGGACTTCTGTTGCTTATACCTCTTGAAATAAATCTAGTAATCTGTTAGCCTTATTGGCACACTTAACTGTTGTCTTGGCTTAGATTTCTGCTTACCATGACTCCCAAGTCTTTTCACATTCTGTATGATCAAGCTCAACTTCACCTAGTTTATAAATTCGAGGATATTTTCATTACCAACGACAAGCACCTTACACTTGTCCACATTGAACTTCATCTGCCACTTTTCAGACCAAGACATTAATTATCCAAATCCTCCTGGAGTTCACTGTTATCCTCCTCAGAATGAATTATACGGCTATTTTTGTATCATCAGCAAATTACTCATGTCACTTGCAATTCCTTCACTCAAGGTCATTAATGTAAATTATGAACAACAATGGGCCCAAACTGATCCAGTGGAACGCCACTAGTGACAAATCCCCATTCAGATTTGACCCCATTAATGGAAACTCTCTGCTTTCTATTGGTAAGCCATGCCTCTATCCATGTAGAACTTACCTCCTATACCATGAGCTGCCACCTTTCTTAAGAGTCTCTTGTGAGGTACTCTATCGAAGGCCTTACTGAAATCCAAGTAAACTATATCATATTCTTTATCACTGTCTACTGCCTCAAATTAGAGACTGTTAAAGAAAGTGGCTGCTCATGGCATTGGGGAAAAGTGTTGTCATGGATCGAGTCATGGCTCACCAATAGGAAGCAGAGGTGTACAAATGGGGTTAAATCGAGTGGGGATCTGTAACAAGTGGCGTTCCTCAGAGATCGGTTTTGGGCCCGTGTTTTTATAATAATATAAATGACCTTGACGAGGGAATTTCTAGTGATATGAGCAAATTCGCTGATGACACGAAGATAGGTAGGATAATCGATTCAGACGTAGATGTCAGTGAACTACAGGAGGATTTTGACAAACTCAATTCCTGGTCAGAAAAATGGCAGATGCAGTTCAATGTAGATAAATGCAAAGTTCTAAAGCTCGGGAGTGTCCAAAACCCAAGCACTTATAAGTTAAATAAAGTAGAACTTAGCCATACAGATTGCGAGAAGGACTTGGGGGTGATGGTAAGCAGTAACTTTAAACCAAGACAGCAATGCCTAAGCGTACGTAATAAGGCAAATAGATTACTGGGATTTATATCAAGAAGTGTTAGCAACAGAAGTCCAGAGGTTATATTACAGCTTTATACATCATTAGTAAGGCCTCACCTAGATTACGCAGCTCAGTTCTGGTCTCTATATTACAGAATGGACATAAATTCGTTAGAAAACATCCAGCGTAGAATGATACCCAACATGGATTCACGAGGGGCCGTTCCTGCCTATCTAATTTATTAACCTTCTTCAGTAAAGCTTTTGAGGCTGTTGATCACGATAAAGAATTCGATATTGTTTATTTAGACTTTAGTAAGGCTTTTGATAGAGTACCGCACCAGAGACTGTTAAAGAAAGTGGCAGCTCATGGCATTGGGGGAAAAGTGCTGTCATGGATCGAGTCATGGCTCACCAATAGGAAGCAGAGAGTGTGCATAAATGGGGTTAAATCCGAATGGGGACTTGTAACAAGTGGTGTTCCACAGGGATCAGTCTTAGGCCCATTGTTATTTATAATATATATCAATGACCTTGATGAGGGAATTACTAGTGATATGAGCAAATTCGCCGACGACACGAAGATAGGTAGGATAATTGATTCAAACATAGATGTCATAGAACTTCAGGAAGATTTAGACAAACTTAATTCGTGGTCAGAAAAGTGGCAGATGCAGTTCAATGTAGATAAATGCAAGGTTCTGAAGCTCGGGAGTGTCCATAACCCAAGCACTTATAAGTTAAATAACGTAGAACTTAGCCATACAGATTGCGAGAAGGACTTGGGGGTGATGGTAAGCAGCAACCTTAAACCAAGACAGCAATGCCTAAGCGTACGTAATAAGGCAAATAGATTACTGGGATTTATATCAAGAAGTGTTAGCAACAGAAGTCCAGAGGTTATATTACAGCTTTATACATCATTAGTAAGGCCTCACCTAGATTACGCAGCTCAGTTCTGGTCTCCATATTACAGAATGGACATAAATTCGTTAGAAAACATTCAGCGTAGAATGACTAAATTAATACATAGCATTAGAAATCTTCCTTACGAAGAAAGATTGAAGACCCTAAAATTACATTCACTTGTAAGACGTAGAATGAGGGAGACATGATCGAGGTATACAAGTGGAAAATGGTATTAACAAAGGGGATATAAATAAGGTCTTGAGGATATCTCTCCAGAGAGAACCCGCAATAATGGATTCAAGTTAGATAAGTTTAGATTTAGAAAGGATATAGGAAAGTATTGGTTTGGAAATAGGGTAGTTGATGAGTGGAACAGTCTGCCTAGTAGGTTATTGAAGCTAGGACCTTGGGTAGTTTCAAATTTAGGTTGGATAAATTCATGAGTGAGAGGGGTTGGATTTGAGTGGGACTCGCGCATGAGTGGGTAGAATTGTCAAAGCTTATTTCTTGGGTAGCATTGAAAATTGGGTTGAGCAAATATTCTGTTAGTGGGACGGATTGTGAAGGACTTGCCTAGTATAGGCCAACAGGCCTGCTGCAGTGTTCCTCCTTTCTTATGTTCTTCAATGACCCTACTAGGCAGACTGTTCCACTCATCAACTACCCTATTTCCAAACCAATATTTTCCTATATCCTTTCTAAATCTAAACTTATCCAATTTGAATCCATTATTGCGGGTTCTATCTATAAGAACATAAGAATGGAGGAACACTGCAGAAGGCCTACTGGCCCATACAAGGCAGGTCCTTATCAAAACCACCACTACCTAAGAATTTACTCCCGTACTCACGACACTTAATCAAACCCAGCCCCTCCCCCTCATATATTTGTCCAATCTCTTTTTAAAGCCACCCAAGGTCCTAGCCTCTATCACCCTACTCGGAAGATTGTTCCACGCATCTGCAACTCTGTTCGAAAACCAGTACTTGCCTATGTCCTTTCTAAATCTAAATTTATCCAATTTAAATCCGTTATTACTGGTTCTTACTTGGTTCGATATCCTCAGTATTTTATTAATATCTCCTTTGTTTATGCCCATCATCCACTTGTACACCTCGATGATATCTCCCCCTCATTCTACGTCTCTCCAGAGAGTGGAGATTCAACGCTCTATGTCTATCTTCACACTTGCTCAACCCAATTTTCAATGCTACCCAAGAAATAAGCTTTGACAATTCCATTCACTCATGTTCGAGTCCCACTCAAATCCAACCCCTCTCACTCATGAATTTATCCAACCTAAATTTGAAACTACCCAAGGTCCTAGCTTCAATAACCCTACTAGGCAGACTGTTCCACTCATCAACTACCCTATTTCCAATACTTTCCTATATCCTTTCTAAATCTTTATCAATGACCTTGATGAGGAAATTACTAGTGATATGAGCAAATTCGCCGATGACACGAAGAAAGGTAGGATAATTGATTTTAACGTAGATGTCAGGGAACTTCAAGAGGATTTAGACAAACTCAATTCCTGGTCAGAAAAGTGGCAGATGCAGTTCAATGTAGATAAATGCAAGGTTCTGAAGCTCTGGAGTGTACATAACCCAAGCACTTATAAGTTAAATAACGTAGAACTTAATGGAAAAATAAACACATAAGCAGTATAATGTGATCCTTTATTGACAACGTTTCCACGCAGTGGCTTTATCGAGTCACAGACAGATCTGTCTGTGACTCGATAAAGCCACTGCGTGGGCGAAACGTTGTCAAAAGATCACTATACTGCTTATGTGTTTATTTTCCATTGTCGGTATTTTATACCATTTATTTCCAACGTAGAACTTAGCCATACAGATTACGAAAAGGACTTGGGGTTATGGTAAGCAGCAACCTTAAACCAAGACAGCAATGCCTAAGCGTACGTAATAAGGCAAACAGATTACTGGGATTTATATCAAGAAGTGTAAGCAACAGAAGTCCAGAGGTTATTTTACAGCTTTGTACATCGTTAGTAAGGCCTCACCTAGATTACGCAGCTCAGTTCTGGTCTCCATATTACAGAATGGATATTAATTCGTTAGAAAACATTCAGCGTAGAATGACTAAATTAATACATAGCATTAGAAATCTTCCGTATGAAGAAAGATTGAAGACCCTAAAATTACGAAGAATGAGGGGAGACATGATCGAGGTATACAAGTGGAAAATGGGTATTAACAAAGGGAATATAAATAAGAGAGAACCCGCAATAATGGATTCAAATTAGATAAGTTTAGATTTAGAAAGGATATAGGAAAGTATTGGTTTGGAAATAGGGTAGTTGATGAGTGGAACAGTCTGCCTAGTAGGGTTATTGAAGCAAGGACCTTGGGTAGTTTCAAATTTAGGTTGGATAAATTCATGAGTGAGAGGGGTTTGATTTGAGTGGGACTTGCACATGAGTAAATAGAATTATCAAAGCTTATTTCTTGGGTAGCATTGAAAATTGGGTTGAGGAAATATTCTGTTAGTGGGATAAATTGTGAAGGACCTGCCTAGTATGGGCCAACAGGCCTGCTGCAGTGTTCCTCCTTTCTTTGTTCTTATAAGAATGGGGAACACTGCAGAACCTATCAATAAAAGGAGGTCCATATCAAAACCACAACTAAACACGACACCAATCAAACCCAATATGTTAGGTAAAAAGACACAAGTGCAACTAATGTGACATTTTATTATTGCAATGTGCTAATACTACACAAGAACATAACAGAGGAGGAACACTGATCAGACCTTCTTAAATCTAACCTTTAACAAATATTTGTCTAACCTATTTTTATGCTACCCAAGTAATAGCTTCGTAACCTTTTACTCAGGTACAAGTTGATAGTTGTACCTCATTGTATTATCACTACTACATCTAATATTTCTATTACTACTACCACTAGTTTTACACCTCACTTTAAGCATATATATACCCACCGTGTCCATGTATTGTTTGTAACAGCTTGGAGCTTGAAACGGTGCTACAATAAAATGTCACATAGCTACTCTTTCCCAGACTCATCTAACATAGCAGAAGGTACAATGAACAGTCCTCCACACTATTTTCTTCACAGTGCCGGGGTTGGAGACTACCCCATCCCTTGTCCTCTCTAGTTAACGAACACCAAACCTTATTGAAGGAAAAAACAGCTTACGGTTCCGGGAATATGGGTGAGACTACCAGCAACTCGACACTCGCTGAAATTCATCCTTATCAACACCCAAATATGGTAGATGGATCGTACGACACGATACAGATCTCAGCTGCTTTTATGACTCAAGACAATGTAAATGTACAACTCCCTTTTCCTAACTATGAAGCCGACTCTTTCTCAGCCTCATCTAACATAGCAGTAGGTACAATGAAAGGTCCCCCAAGCTATTTCCTTCACAGTGCCGTGGTTGGAGACGTACCTGATCAACACCATACCTTACTGAACGAAAAGGCAGCTTACGATTCTGGGAATATTGGTGAGACTACCAGCAACTCAACACTCGCTGAAATTCATCAATATCAACACCCAATCATGGTAGATGGATCGTTCAACACAATACAGACCCCAGCTGATTTTAAGACTCAAGACAATGTAAATGTACAACTCCCTTTTGCTAGCTATGGAGCCGACTGTAAAGATAGTGCAGCTGTTATGAAAAAACAACATTTTTGTCAATTTCCTGGTTACTCCAAACTCTATGCAGGAAGTCGCACCTAAAAATAATCTGAAACATCACAATGAAAAACGCACAGATGCTATCAAGACACAAGGCACTGAAAATGTTCAATGCCCATCTCCTAATAATCAAGCAGTTTCTAAGGACTGTGAAACTGTGAAGAAGAAAAAATATGCATGTCACATTCCGAGCTGTACCAAGGATTTCACAAGGATGTCACACCTAAGAGATCACCTGCAGTGGCACGCTGGAGAACGCAGATACGTGTGTCAATGGCATCCCTGCAACAAAGCATTCACGTGCAAGCAGAACCTCAAGCGTCATTGGCGAATACACACAGGAGAAAAACCCTACCTGTGCGAGAAGTGTGGTAAAAGTTTTATGCGAAATGACCTTCTCAAGGTTCATAATGAGAGGCATGAGAGAAAACGATTGCAGCCACCATTCGTGTGTCCTTTTGACCTTTGCAAAAAGGTATTCACCGTGAATGAATCACTCACTCGACACTTACGATCACACAGTGGTATTAGACCTTACCAGTGCGTAGTGTGTGACAAAAAATTTATGTTCCCCGAACATCTAAACAAACATATGAAGACTCACAGGATCCGAAAAAGCCGCAGCCTCAACATCTCTTGACAGCCGCAGCTTTCCAGCGCCACGAGATTTAAAAATGCGTAAGGAAAAAAGGAAAAGGGGTGAGAGACCTTAGTGGAACCTCTGTACATACGTGGCATCAAACACCCTTCACCCATACATGATGGGAGTATGTTGTAAATTCAGTCTCAAATTCGTAGGGTTATTTCAGATATGTAATTTTTTTGTGTATAATGTACATATGCGAATGGTAATCCTACAGTATATTTTGTGTATATGTAAATAATAAAAATAATATATTATATAAAATGAATATTTTTTTTAATTAATCCTGCAACTAATATCCCGTGAATGAAATATCAAGAACATGAAGCCACTGGATGGCGAAACGTGTCCATAATTAAGAACATAAGAATGGAGGAACACTGCAGAATGCATACTAGCACATACGAGGCAGGTACTTATCAAAACTACCCAAGAACTTACTCCCGTACCCACGACAGCAATCAAACCCAGCCCCTCCCACTTATAGGTTTGTGTAATTTCTTTAAAGCTACTCAAGGTCGTAGCCTCGATCATCCTACTCGGAAGATTGTTCCACGCATCGACAACTCTGTTCGAAAACCACTACTTACCTATGTCCTTTCTAAATCTAAATTTATCCAACTTAAATCCATTATTTCTGGTTCAAAATATTCCCTCATTCTACGTCTCTCCAGAGAGTGGAGATTCAAGGTTCTAAGTCTGTCTTGATACGGAAGATTCCTTATACAGCAAATCATTTTACTCATTCTTCTCTGTATGTCTAATTATTCAAGTTGTCCGTTTTCTAAACCATTTATATAACCAATCCTGCCAGATACATCATCTTGGAATCTAGATGTAGAAAATTTTTCAACGCTTTCCTAACTTATAACCTGTAACAAGTGGATTTTCACAGGGATCAGTCTTAGGCCCGTTGTTAACATAAGAACATAAGAACATAAGAAAGGAGGAACACTGCAGCAGGCCTGTTGGCCCATACTAGGCAGGTCCTTCACAATCCGTCCCACTAACAGAATATTTGCTCAACCCAATCTTCAATGCTACCCAAGAAATAAGCTTTGACAATTCTACCCACTCATGCGCGAGTCCCACTCAAATCCAACCCCTCTCACTCATGAATTTATCCAACCTAAATTTGAAACTACCCAAGGTCCTAGCTTCAATAACCCTACTAGGCAGACTGTTCCACTCATCAACTACCCTATTTCCAAACCAATACTTTCCTATATCCTTTCTAAATCTAAACTTATCTAACTTGAATCCATTATTGCGGGTTCTCTCTTGGAGAGATATCCTCAAGACCTTATTTATATCCCCTTTGTTAATACCCATTTTCCACTTGTATACCTCGATCATGTCTCCCTCATTCTACGTCTTACAAGTGAATGTAATTTTAGGTCTTCAATCTTTCTTCGTAAGGAAGATTTCTAATGCTATGTATTAATTTAGTCATTCTACGCTGAATGTTTTCTAACGAATTTATGTCCATTCTGTAATATGGAGACCAGAACTGAGCTGCGTAATCTAGGTGAGGCCTTACTAATGATGTATAAAGCTGTAATATAACCTCTGGACTTCTGTTGCTAACACTTCTTGATATAAATCCCAGTAATCTATTTGCCTTATTACGTACGCTTAGGCATTGCTGTCTTGGTTTAAGGTTGCTGCTTACCATCACCCCCAAGTCCTTCTCGCAATCTGTATGGCTAAGTTCTACGTTATTTAACTTATAAGTGCTTGGGTTATGGACACTCTCGAGCTTCAGAACCTTGCATTTATCTACATTGAACTGCATCTGCCACTTTTCTGACCACGAATTAAGTTTGTCTAAATCTTCCTGAAGTTCTATGACATCTATGTTTGAATCAATTATCCTACCTATCTTCGTGTCGTCGGCGAATTTGCTCATATCACTAGTAATTCCCTCATCAAGGTCATTGATATATATTATAAATAACAATGGGCCTAAGACTGATCCTGTGGAACACCACTTGTTACAAGTCCCCATTCGGATTTAACCCCATTTATGCACACTCTCTGCTTCCTATTGGTGAGCCATGACTCGATCCATGACAGCACTTTTCCCCCAATGCCATGAGCTGCCACTTTCTTTAACAGTCTCTGGTGCGGTACTCTATCAAAAGCCTTACTAAAGTCTAAATAAACAATATCGAATTCTTTATCGTGATCAACAGCCTCAAAAGCTTTACTGAAGAAGGTTAATAAATTAGATAGGCAGGAACGGCCCCTCGTGAATCCATGCTGGGTATCATTAATCAAATTATGGTTATCTAGATGGCTTCTAATAATATCAGCTATAATTGACTCTAGTAATTTGCCTACAATTGAGGTCAGGCTTATTGGGCGGTAGTTAGACGGTAGTGACTTGTCCCCTGCTTTAAAAATAGGAATTACATTAGCTATCTTCCACATATCAGACACTACACCTGTTTGAAGAGATAAATTAAAAATGTTAGATATTGGTTCACAGAGTTCCATTTGCATTCCTTAAGAACCCTTGCAAAAAGCTCATCAGGACCCGGCGATTTATTTTGTTTCAGTCGGTCCAGCTGTTTCATAATCATTTCGCTAGTGACTGTGATATTACATAATTTATCTTCTTCTGGGCCTCTGTAAAAATTAATTACTGGGATATTATTAATGTCTTCCTGTGTGAAAACCGAGAGAAAATAATTATTAAAAATAGAGCACATATCATTCTCCTTGTCAGTAAGATGCCCAAAGTTATTTTTAAGGGGACCTATCTTATCCCTAACTTTTGTTCTATAAACCTGGAAAAAACTTTTGGGTTAGTTTTTGAATCCTAGCAACTTTAATTTCATAGTCCCGTTTAGCTTTTCTTATTCCCTTTTTAACGTCCCTCTTAATGTCAGTATACTGATTTATAAGATGACCCTCACCTCTTTTATGCGCCTATAAATTCCTTTCTTCTGCCCTAAAATATATTTGAGCCTATTATTCATCCATTTTGGGTCATTTCTACTTGATCTAATTTCTTTATACGGGATAAATGTTCTTTGGGCAGCCTGTATAGTGTTAAGAAAACTGTCATATTGATACCTCTCTTCTTCACCCCAGTCCACAGTTGATAAGTGTTCTCTAAGTCCATTATAATCTGCTAAGCGAAAATCTGGGACCATTACTGAATTATCCCTACTATCATACATCCATTCAATGCTAAAGGTAATTGACTTGTGGTCGCTTGAGCCGAGTTCCTCTGTAATTTCTAAATTATTAACAAGGGTTTCCTTGCTTGCCAGAACCAAGTCAAGTAGGTTATTTCCCTTGTAGGTTCTGTTACAAACTGCTTCAAAAAGCAATCCTGAACTACTTCTAAAAAGTCGTTAGATTCTAAATTCCCTGTCATGAAATTCCAATCAATCTGACTAAAGTTAAAGTCCCTAGAATTACTACGTTATCGTGTCTTGTGGCCTTAACAATTTCCTCCCAAAGTAGTCTCCCTTGTTCCCTATCTAAGTTTGGAGGACGGTAAATCACGCCTAAAATCAATTTTTCACACCCCTCTGAAAATTCTATCCAGACAGACTCTGTATGTGTTAATTCAGACTTTATACCCGTTTTTATGCAACAATTTAAATGATCACGGACATAGAGTGCCACCCCACCCCTTTCCCGATACTTCTGTCTACTTGGAACAATTTAAAACCCTGAATGTGACATTCGGCAGGCAAGTACCGATTTTTCATATTAAACCATGTCTCAGTTATTGCAAAAACATCAATATTACCCGTACTTGCAACTAATCTCAACTCGTCCATCTTATTCCTAGCACTACGACTATTGGTGTAATATATAAATAGAGACCCTCCTTTCTCTTTACCCTTCCTGCTCATCTCTGATTTTCCACTATACCTATTACTGTCCTTGTCATCTAGTGTCACTAGCTTTCCACTATCCACCTTATTCTGCCTATTACTAGTTCTCCTACAACTTATAATATTACTACACTGGGACTTCTCTGTTTTCCCCCCAAAACCCATACCACTAACTATTTCTAGTTTGTAAATTAGACACATATGCAACACTTGGGTATCTTTATTGAGGAAACGTTTCGCCACACAGTGGCTTCATCAGTCCATACAAAGGAGAATCGTGAAGAACAGGAGGAGTGTGAGGTTGTCAGGCCCTCAATCTTCAGACGATGTTGTCAGTCCATCAATCTTGAATAGTTTAAAGCCCTAACAGCTCCCTCCACTGCAGTTGCCAGTGCCCCCACCCCAGACCTGGATAAGTGAACCCCATCCCTGGCATACATGTCATTTCTGCCATAGAAGAGGTCCCAGTTGTCAATGAATGTTACTGAATTTTCCTTACAGTATTTGTCCAGCCAGCAATTGACACCAATTGCCCTGGACAGCCATTCATTTCCAACTCCTCTCCTTGGCAAAATACCACATTGTTTATAATATAAGAACATAAGAAGGGAGGAACACTGCAGCAGGCTTGTTGGCCCATACTAGGCAAGTCCTTCACAATCTGTCCCACTAACATAACATAAGAACATAAGAAAAGAGGAACATTGCAGCAGGCCTGTTGGCCCATACAAGGCAGATCCTTCACAATCCATCCCACTAACAGAATAATTGCGAGAAGGACTTGGGGGTGATGGTAAGCAGCAACCTTAAACCAAGACAGCAATGCCTAAGCGTACGTAATAAGGCAAATAGATTACTGGGATTTATATCAAGAAGTGTTAGCAACAGAAGTCCAGAGGTTATATTACAGCTTTATACATCATTAGTAAGGCCTCACCTAGATTACGCAGCTCAGTTCTGGTCTCCATATTACAGAATGGACATAAATTCGTCAGAAAACATTCAGCGTAGAATGACTAAATTAATACATAGCATTAGAAATCTTCCTTACGAAGAAAGATTGAAGACCCTAAAATTACATTCACTTGTAAGACGTAGAATGAGGGGAGACATGATCGAGGTATACAAGTGGAAAATGGGTATTAACAAAGGGGATATAAATAAGGTCTTGAGGATATCTCTCCAAGAGAGAACCCGCAATAATGGATTCAAGTTAGATAAGTTTAGATTTAGAAAGGATATAGGAAAGTATTGGTTTGGAAATAGGGTAGTTGATGAGTGGAACAGTCTGCCTAGTAGGGTTATTGAAGCTAGGACCTTGGGTAGTTTCAAATTTAGGTTGGATAAATTCATGAGTGAGAGGGGTTGGATTTGAGTGGGACTCGCGCATGAGTGGGTAGAATTGTCAAAGCTTATTTCTTGGGTAGCTTTGAAAATTGGGTTGAGCAAATATTCTGTTAGTGGGACGGATTGTGAAGGACTTGCCTAGTATAGGCCAACAGGCCTGCTGCAGTGTTCCTCCTTTCTTATGTTCTTATGTTCATTGTATTATCACTACTACATCTAATATTTCTATTACTACTACCACTAGTTTTACACCTCACTTTAAGCATATATATACCCACCGTGTCCATGTATTGTTTGTAACAGCTTGGAGCTTGAAACGGTGCTCCAATAAAATGTCACATAGCTACTCTTTCCCAGACTCATCTAACATAGCAGTAGGTACAATGAAAGGTCCCCCAAGCTATTTCCTTCACAGTGCCGTGGTTGGAGACGTACCTGATCAACACCATACCTTACTGAACGAAAAGGCAGCTTACGAATCTGGGAATATTGGTGAGACTACCAGCAACTCAACACTCGCTGAAATTCATCAATATCAACACCCAATCATGGTAGATGGATCGTTCAACACAATACAGACCCCAGCTGATTTTAAGACTCAAGACAATGTAAATGTACAACTCCCTTTTGCTAGCTATGGAGCCGACTGTAAAGATAGTGCAGCTGTTATGAAAAAACAACATTTTTGTCAATTTCCTGGTTACTCCAATTTCTATGCGAGGAAGTCGCACCTAAAGAATAATCTGAAACATCACAATGAAAAACGCACAGATGCTATCAAGACACAAGGCACTGAAAATGTTCAATGCCCATCTCCTAATAATCAAGCAGTTTCTAAGGACTGTGAAACTGTGAAGAAGAAAAAATATGCATGTCACATTCCGAGCTGTACCAAGGATTTCACAAGGATGTCACACCTAAGAGATCACCTGCAGTGGCACGCTGGAGAACGCAGATACGTGTGTCAATGGCATCCCTGCAACAAAGCATTCACGTGCAAGCAGAACCTCAAGCGTCATTGGCGAATACACACAGGAGAAAAACCCTACCTGTGCGAGAAGTGTGGTAAAAGTTTTATGCGAAATGACCTTCTCAAGGTTCATAATGAGAGGCATGAGAGAAAACGATTGCAGCCACCATTCGTGTGTCCTTTTGACCTTTGCAAAAAGGTATTCACCGTGAATGAATCACTCACTCGACACTTACGATCACACAGTGGTATTAGACCTTACCAGTGCGTAGTGTGTGACAAAAAATTTATGTTCCCCGAACATCTAAACAAACATATGAAGACTCACAAGGATCCGAAAAAAGCCGCAGCCTCAACATCTCTTGACAGCCGCAGCTTTCCAGCGCCACGAGATTTAAAAATGCGTAAGGGAAAAAGGAAAAGGGGTGAGAGACCTTAGTGGAACCTCTGTACATACGTGGCATCAAACACCCTTCACCCATACATGATGGGAGTATGTTGTAAATTCAGTCTCAAATTCGTAGGGTCATTTCAGATATGTAATTTTTGTGTATAATGTACATATGCGAATGGTAATCCTACAGTATATTTTGTGTATATGTAAATAATAAAATAATATATTATATAAAATGAATATTTTTTTTAATTAATCCCGCAACTAATATCCCGTGAATGAAATATCAAGAACATGAAGCCACTGGATGGCGAAACGTGTCCATAATTAAGAACATAAGAATGGAGGAACACTGCAGAATGCATACTAGCACATACGAGGCAGGTACTTATCAAAACTACCCAAGAACTTACTCCCGTACCCACGACAGCAATCAAACCCAGCCCCTCCCACTCATAGGTTTGTGTAATTTCTTTAAAGCTACTCAAGGTCGTAGCCTCGATCATCCTACTCGGAAGATTGTTCCACGCATCCACAACTCTGTTCGAAAACCACTACTTACCTATGTCCTTTCTAAATCTAAATTTATCCAACTTAAATCCATTATTTCTGGTTCATAATATTCCCTCATTCTACGTCTCTCCAGAGAGTGGAGATTCAAGGTTCTAAGTCTGTCTTGATACGGAAGATTCCTTATACAGCAAATCATTTTACTCATTCTTCTCTGTATGTCTAATTATTCAAGTTGTCCGTTTTCTAAACCATTTATATAACCAATCCTGCCAGATACATCTAGATGTAGAAAATTTTTCAACGCTTTCCTAACTTATAACCTGTAACAAGTGGATTTTCACAGGGATCAGTCTTAGGCCCGTTGTTGTTTATAATATAAGAACATAAGAAGGGAGGAACACTGCAGAAGGCTTGTTGGCCCATACTAGGCAGGTCCTTCTTAATCTGTCCCACTAACATAACATAAGAACATTAACGAATGTGTTTAATACGTCCATCCTAACTGGTGTTGTGCCAGAGATGTGGAAGATGGCTAATGTAGTTCCTATATTCAAATCAGGGGATAAGTCCAGTCCATCAAATTACCGTCCAATAAGCCTCACGTCTATAGTAGGCAAATTATTAGAATCAATTATAGCTGATATTATCAGAAGTCACCTTGAAGAACATAATTTGATTAATGAATCTCAGCATGGGTTTACGAGAGGTCGTTCCTGCCTGACAAATTTACTGACGTTTTTCAATAAAACATTTGAGGCAGTAGACAGTGATAAAGAATATGATATAGTTTACTTGGATTTCAGTAAGGCCTTCGATAGAGTACCTCACAAGAGACTCTTAAGAAAGGTGGCAGCTCATGGTATGGGAGGTAAAGTTCTAGCATGGATAGAGGCATGGCTTACCAATAGAAAGCAGAGAGTTTCCATTAATGGGGTCAAATCTGAATGGGGATTTGTCACTAGTGGCGTTCCACAAGGATCAGTTTTGGGCCCATTGTTGTTCATAATTTACATTAATGACCTTGATGAGGGAATTGCAAGTGACATGAGTAAATTTGCCGATGATACAAAAATAGGCCGTATAATTCATTCTGAGGAGGATAACAGTGAACTCCAGGAGGATTTGGATAAATTAATGTCTTGGTCTGAAAAGTGGCAGATGAAGTTCAATGTGGACAAGTGTAAGGTGCTTGTCGTTGGTAATGAAAATATCCCTCGAATTTATAAACTAGGTGAAGTTGAGCTTGATCATACAGAATGTGAAAAAGACTTGGGAGTCATGGTAAGCAGAAATCTAAAGCCAAGACAACAGTGCCTAAGTGTGCAATAAGGCTAACAGATTACTAGGATTTATTTCAAGAAGTATAAGCAACAGAAGTCCAAAAGTTATTTTACAGCTCTATACATCACTAGTGAGACCTCATTTGGATTATGCAGCTCAGTTTTGGTCTCCTTACTACAGGATGGATATAGATTCATTGGAGAACATACAAAGAAGAATGACTAAAATGATTTACAGTATAAGAAATCTCCCGTATGAAGATAGACTTAGAGCATTGAATCTCCACTCTCTGGAGAGACGTAGAATGAGGGAGATATCATCGAGGTGTACAAGTGGATGATGGGCATAAACAAAGGAGATATTAATAAAATACTGAGGATATCGAACCAAGTAAGAACCAAAAATAACGGATTTAAATTGGATAAATTTAGATTTAGAAAGGACATAGGCAAGTACTGGTTTTCGAACAGAGTTGTAGATGCGTGGAACAATCTTCCGAGTAGGGTGATAGAGGCTAGGACCTTGGGTGGCTTTAAAAAGAGATTGGACAAATATATGAGTGGGAGGGGCTGGGTTTGATTAGTGTCGTGAGTACAGGAGTAAATTCTTAGGTAGTGGTGGTTTTGATGAGGACCTGCCTTGTATGGGCCAGTAGGCCTTCTGCGGTGTTCCTCCATTCTTATGTTCTTATAAGTTTAGATTTAGAAAGGATATAGGAAAATATTGGTTTGGAAATAGGTAGTTGATGAGTGGAACAGTCTGCCTAGTAGGGTCATTGAAGCTAGGACCTTGGGTAGTTTCAAATTTAGGTTGGATAAATACATGAGTGAGAGGGGTTGGATTTAAGTGGGACTCGCACTTGAGTTAATAGAATCTGCAAAGCTTATTTCTTGGGTAGAATTGAAAAATAAGTTGGGCAATTATTCTGTTAGTGGGATGGATTGTGAAGGACCTGCCTAGTATGGGCCAACAGGCCTGCTGCAGTGTTCCTCCTTTCTTATGTTCTTATGTTATGTTAGTGGGACAGATTGTGAAGGACCTGCCTAGTATGGGCCAACAAGCCTGCTGCTGTGTTCCTCCCTTCTTATGTTCTTATATTATAAACAACAACGGGCCTAAGACTGATCCCTGTGAAAATCCACTTGTTACAGGTTATAAGTTAGGAAAGCGTTGAAAAATTTTCTACATCTAGATTCCAAGATGATGTATCTGGCAGGATTGGTTATATAAATGGTTTAGAAAACGGACAAGAACATAAGAACATAAGAAAGGAGGAACACTGCAGCAGGCCTGTTGGCCCATACTAGGCAGGTCCTTCACAATCCATCCCACTAACAGAATATTTGCTCAACCCAATTTTCAAAGCTACCCAAGAAATAAGCTTTGACAATTCTACCCACTCATGCGCGAGTCCCACTCAAATCCAACCCCTCTCACTCATGAATTTATCCAACCTAAATTTGAAACTACCCAAGGTCCTAACTTCAATAACCCTACTAGGCAGACTGTTCCACTCATCAACTACCCTATTTCCAAACCAATACTTTCCTATATCCTTTCTAAATCTAAACTTATCTAACTTGAATCCATTATTGCGGGTTCTCTCTGGAGATATCCTCAAGACCTTATTTATATCCCCTTTGTTAATACCCATTTTCCACTTGTATACCTCGATCATGTCTCCCCTCATTCTACGTCTTACAAGTGAATGTAATTTTAGGGTCTTCAATCTTTCTTCGTAAGGAAGATTTCTAATGCTATGTATTAATTTAGTCATTCTACGCTGAATGTTTTCTAACAATTTATGTCCATTCTGTAATATGGAGACCAGAACTGAGCTGCGTAATCTAGGTGAGGCCTTACTAATGATGTATAAAGCTGTAATATAACCTCTGGACTTCTGTTGCTAACACTTCTTGATATATATCCCAGTAATCTATTTGCCTTATTACGTACGCTTAGGCATTGCTGTCTTGGTTTAAGGTTGCTGCTTACCATCACCCCCAAGTCCTTCTCGCAATCTGTATGGCTAAGTTCTACGTTATTTAACTTATAAGTGCTTGGGTTATGGACACTCCCGAGCTTCAGAAACTTGCATTTATCTACATTGAACTGCATCTGCCACTTTTCTGACCACGAATTAAGTTTGTCTAAATCTCTGTAAATAGATTACTGGGATATATATCAAGAAGTGTTAGCAACAGAAGTCCAGAGGTTATATTACAGCTTTATACATAATTAGTAAGGCCTCACCTAGATTACGCAGCTCAGTTCTGGTCTCCATATTACAGAATGGACATAAATTGTTAGAAACATTCAGCGTAGAATGACTAAATTAACATAGCATTAGAAATCTTCCTTGATTTCTCCTTTGTGTGGGCTGGTGGCCGCTGTGGGGCGAGGCGTTTCCTCGATGGGGATGCCCAAGTGTTGCGTGTGTCTAGTTTACCAACTCGTCGGTTCTCTGAACCATTCATTCACAACCTACTTGACTTGGTTCTGGCAAGCAAGGAAACCCTTGTTAATAATTTAGAAATTACAGAGGAACTCGGCTCAAGCGACCACAAGTCAATTACCTTTAGCATTGAATGGATGTATGATAGTAGGGATAATTCAGTAATGGTCCCAGATTTTCGCTTAGCAGATTATAATGGACTTAGAGAACACTTATCAACTGTGGACTGGGGTGAAGAAGAGAGTATCAATATGACAGTTTTCTTAACACTATACAGGCTGCCCAAAGAACATTTATCCCGTATAAAGAAATTAGATCAAGTAGAAATGACCCAAAATGGATGAATAATAGGCTCAAATATCTTTTAGGGCAGAAGAAAGGAATTTATAGGCGCATAAAAAGAGGTGAGGGTCATCTTATAAATCAGTATACTGACATTAAGAGGGACGTTAAAAGGGAATAAGAAAAGCTAAACGGGACTATGAAATTAAAGTTGCTAGGGATTCAAAACTAACCCAAAAGTTTTTCCAGGTTTATAGAACAAAAGTTAGGGATAAGATAGGTCCCCTTAAAAATAACTCTGGGCATCTTACTGACAAGGAGAATGATATGTGCTCTATTTTTAATAATTATTTTCTCTCGGTTTTCACACAGGAAGACATTAATAATATCCCAGTAATTAATTTTTACAGAGGCCCAGAAGAAGATAAATTATGTAATATCACAGTCACTAGCGAAATGATTATGAAACAGCTGGACCGACTGAAACAAAATAAATCGCCGGGTCCTGATGAGCTTTTTGCAAGGGTTCTTAAGGAATGCAAAATGGAACTCTGTGAACCAATATCTAACATTTTTAATTTATCTCTTCAAACAGGTGTAGTGTCTGATATGTGGAAGATGGCTAATGTAATTCCTATTTTTAAAGCAGGGGACAAGTCACTACCGTCAAACTACCCCCAATAAGCCTGACCTCAATTGTAGGCAAATTACTAGAGTCAATTATAGCTGATATTATTAGAAGCCATCTACATAACCATAATTTGATTAATGATACCCAGCATGGATTCACGAGGGGCCGTTCCTGCCTATCTAATTTATTAACCTTCTTCAGTAAAGCTTTTGAGGCTGTTGATCACGATAAAGAATTCGATATTGTTTATTTAGACTTTAGTAAGGCTTTTGATAGAGTACCGCACCAGAGACTGTTAAAGAAAGTGGCAGCTCATGGCATTGGGGGAAAAGTGCTGTCATGGATCGAGTCATGGCTCACCAATAGGAAGCAGAGAGTGTGCATAAATGGGGTTAAATCCGAATGGGGACTTGTAACAAGTGGTGTTCCACAGGGATCAGTCTTAGGCCCATTGTTATTTATAATATATATCAATGACCTTGATGAGGGAATTACTAGTGATATGAGCAAATTCGCCGACGACACGAAGATAGGTAGGATAATTGATTCAAACATAGATGTCATAGAACTTCAGGAACATAAGAACATAAGAAAGGAGGAACACTGCAGCAGGCCTGTTGGCCCATACTAGGCAGGTCCTGCACAATCCGTCCCACTAACAGAATATTTGCTCAACTCAATTTTCAATGCTACCCAAGAAATAAGCTTTGACAATTCTACCCACTCATGCGCGAGTCCCACTCAAATCCAACCCCTCTCACTCATGAATTTATCCAACCTAAATTTGAAACTACCCAAGGTCCTAGCTTCAATAACCCTACTAGGCAGACTGTTCCACTCATCAACTACCCTATTTCCAAACCAATACTTTCCTATATCCTTTCTAAATCTAAACTTATCTAACTTGAATCCATTATTGCGGGTTCTCTCTTGGAGAGATATCCTCAAGACCTTATTTATATCCCCTTTGTTAATACCCATTTTCCACTTGTATACCTCGATCAAGATTGATGGACTGAACACATCGACTCCAGGCCGAGGGACTGATAACCTCAAACTCCTCCTCTCCTTACACCTTTCTACTTTGTATTGGACTGATGAAGCCACTGTGTGGCGAAACGTTTCCTCAATAATGATACCCAAGTGTTGCATATGTGTCTAATTTAACAACTTGTCGGTTCTCTGAACCATTCATCTACACCATCACTACTGCACGTCCTCGCCACCATCACTACTGCACGTCCTCGCCACCAACACTAAAATGGGTATAAAGTCTGAATTAACACATACAGAGTCTGTCTGGATAGAATTTTCAGAGGGGCATGAAAAATTGATTTTAGGTGTGATATACCGTCCCCCAAACTTAGATAGGGACCAAGGGAGACTACTATGGGAGGAAATTGTTAAGGCCACAATGCACGATAACGTAGTTATTCTGGGTGACTTCAACTTTAGTCAAATTGATTGGAATTTTTTGACTGGGAATTTAGAATCTAACGTATAATTCATTCTGAGGAGGATAACAGTGAACTCCAGGAGGATTTGGATAAATTAATGTCTTGGTCTGAAAAGTGGCAGATGAAGTTCAATGTGGACAAGTGTAAGGTGCTTGTCGTTGGTAATGAAAATATCCCTCGAATTTATAAACTAGGTGAAGTTGAGCTTGATCATACAGAATGTGAAAAAGACTTGGGAGTCATGGTAAGCAGAAATCTAAAGCCAAGACAACAGTGCCTAAGTGTGCGCAATAAGGCTAACAGATTACTAGGATTTATTTCAAGAAGTATAAGCAACAGAAGTCCAAAAGTTATTTTACAGCTCTATACATCACTAGTGAGACCTCATTTGGATTATGCAGCTCAGTTTTGGTCTCCTTACTACAGGATGGATATAGATTCATTGGAGAACATACAAAGAAGAATGACTAAAATGATTTACAGTATAAGAAATCTCCCGTATGAAGATAGACTTAGAGCGTTGAATCTCACTCTCTGGAGAGACGTAGAATGGGGGAGATATCATCGAGGTGTACAAGTGGATGATGGGCATAAACAAAGGAGATATTAATAAAATACTGAGGATATCGAACCAAGTAAGAACCAGAAATAACGGATTTAAATTGGATAAATTTAGATTTAGAAAGGACATAGGCAAGTACTGGTTTTCGAACAGAGTTGTAGATGCGTGGAACAATCTTCCGAGTACTGTGATAGAGGCTAGGACCTTGGGTGGCTTTAAAAAGAGATTGGACAAATATATGAGTGGGAGGGGCTGGGTTTGATTTGTGTCGTGAGTACGGGAATAAATTCTTAGGTAGTGGTGGTTTTGATAAGGACCTGCCTTGTATGGGCCAGTAGGCCTTCTGCAGTGTTCCTCCATTCTTATGTTCTTATGTTCTATTCTACGTCTTACAAGTGAATGTAATTTTAGGGTCTTCATAAGAACATAAGAACATAAGAAAGGAGGAACACTGCAGCAGGCCTGCTGGCCCATACTAGGCAGGTCCTGCACAATCCGTCCCACCAACAGAACATTTGCTCAACCCAATTTTCAATGCCACCCAAGAAATAAGCTTTGACAACTCCACCCACCCACGCGCGAGTCCCACCCAAATCCAACCCCTCTCACTCACGAATTCATCCAACCCAAACTTGAAACCACCCAAGGTCCCAGCTTCAACAACCCCACTAGGCAGACCGTTCCACTCATCAACCACCCCACTTCCAAACCAATACCCTCCCACATCCCCTCCAAATCCAAACCCATCCAACCTGAATCCACCATTGCGGGCTCCCTCCCGGAGAGACATCCTCAAGACCCCATCCACATCCCCCCTGCCAACACCCACCTTCCACTTGCACACCTCGACCACGTCCCCCCTCACTCCACGTCCCACAAGTGAATGCAACCCTAGGGTCCCCAACCCCTCCTCGCAAGGAAGATCTCCAATGCTATGCACCAACCCAGCCACTCCACGCTGAATGCCTTCCAACGAACCCACGTCCACTCTGCAATATGGAGACCAGAACTGAGCTGCGCAATCCAGGTGAGGCCCCACCAATGATGCACAAAGCTGTAATACAACCTCCGGACTTCTGTTGCCAACACTTCCCGACATATATCCCAGCAATCCACTTGCCCCACCACGCACGCTCAGGCACCGCTGTCCCGGTTCAAGGCCGCTGCCCACCATCACCCCCAAGTCCCTCTCGCAATCCGCATGGCCAAGTTCCACGCTACCCAACCCACAAGTGCCCGGGCTATGGACACTCCCGAGCTTCAGAACCCCGCACCCATCCACACTGAACCGCACCCGCCACCCCTCCGACCACGAACCAAGTTTGTCCAAATCCCCCCGAAGCTCCATGACATCTATGCCTGAATCAACCATCCCACCCATCCCCGCGTCGCCGGCGAACTCGCTCACACCACCAGCAACTCCCTCATCAAGGTCACTGACATATACTACAAATAACAACGGGCCCAAGACTGATCCCTGCGGAACACCACCCGTCACAAGTCCCCACTCGGACCCAACCCCACCCATGCACACTCTCCGCCTCCCATTGGTGAGCCATGACTCGATCCACGACAGCACCCCTCCCCCAATGCCACGAGCTGCCACTTTCTTTAACAGTCCCCGGTGCGGCACTCCATCAAAAGCCTCACCAAAGTCCAAACAAACAACATCGAATTCTTTATCGTGACCAACAGCCTCAAAAGCTTCACTGAAGAAGGTCAACAAATTAGACAGGCAGGAACGGCCCCTCGTGAATCCATGCTGGGCATCATCAATCAAATCACGGTTATCCAGATGGCTTCAACAATATCAGCTACAACTGACTCCAGCAACCTGCCTACAATTGAGGTCAGCCCACTGGGCGGTAGCTTGACGGTAGTGACTTGTCCCCTGCTTTAAAAATAGGAATTACATTAGCCATCTTCCACATATCAGACACTACACCTGTTTGAAGAGATAAATTAAAAATGTTAGATATTGGTTCACAGAGTTCCATTTTGCATTCCTTAAGAACCCTTGCAAAAAGCTCATCAGGACCCGGCGATTTATTTTGTTTCAGTCGGTCCAGCTGTTTCATAATCATTTCGCTAGTGACTGTGATATTACATAATTTATCTTCTTCTGGGCCTCTGTAAAAATTAATTACTGGGATATTATTAATGTCTTCCTGTGTGAAAACCGAGAGAAAATAATTATTAAAAATAGAGCACATATCATTCTCCTTGTCAGTAAGATGCCCAGAGTTATTTTTAAGGGGACCTATCTTATCCCTAACTTTTGTTCTATAAACCTGGAAAAAACTTTTTGGGTTAGTTTTTGAATCCTAGCAACTTTAATTTCATAGTCCCGTTTAGCTTTTCTTATTCCCTTTTTAACGTCCCTCTTAATGTCAGTATACTGATTTATAAGATGACCCTCACCTCTTTTTATAAATTCCTTTCTTCTGCCCTAAAAGATATTTGAGCCTATTATTCATCCATTTTGGGTCATTTCTACTTGATCTAATTTCTTTATACGGGATAAATGTTCTTTGGGCAGCCTGTATAGTGTTAAGAAAACTGTCATATTGATACCTCTCTTCTTCACCCCAGTCCACAGTTGATAAGTGTTCTCTAAGTCCATTATAATCTGCTAAGCGAAAATCTGGGACCATTACTGAATTATCCCTACTATCATACATCCATTCAATGCTAAAGGTAATTGACTTGTGGTCGCTTGAGCCGAGTTCCTCTGTAATTTCTAAATTATTAACAAGGGTTTCCTTGCTTGCCAGAACCAAGTCAAGTAGGTTGTGAATGAATGGTTCAGAGAACCGACGAGTTGGTAAACTAGACACACACGCAACACTTGGGCATCCCCATCGAGGAAACGCCTCGCCACACAGCGGCCCCACCAGCCCACACAAAGGAGAAATCGTAAGGAAGATTTCTAATGCTATGTATTAATTTAGTCATTCTACGCTGAATGTTTTCTAACGAATTTATGTCCATTCTGTAATATGGAGACCAGAACTGAGCTGCGTAATCTAGGTGAGGCCTTACTAATTATGTATAAAGCTGTAATATAACCTCTGGACTTCTGTTGCTAACACTTCTTGATATATATCCCAGTAATCTATTTACAGAGATTTAGACAAACTTAATTCGTGGTCAGAAAAGTGGCAGATGCAGTTCAATGTAGATAAATGCAAGGTTCTGAAGCTCGGGAGTGTCCATAACCCAAGCACTTATAAGTTAAATAACGTAGAACTTAGCCATACAGATTGCGAGAAGGACTTGGGGGTGATGGTAAGCAGCAACCTTAAACCAAGACAGCAATGCCTAAGCGTACGTAATAAGGCAAATAGATTACTGGGATATATATCAAAAGTGTTAGCAACAGAAGTCCAGAGGTTATATTACAGCTTTATACATCATTAGTAAGGCCTCACCTAGATTACGCAGCTCAGTTCTGGTCTCCATATTACAGAATGGACATAAATTCGTTAGAAAACATTCAGCGTAGAATGACTAAATTAATACATAGCATTAGAAATCTTCCTTACGAAGAAAGATTGAAGACCCTAAAATTACATTCACTTGTAAGACGTAGAATGAGGGAGACATGATCGAGGTATACAAGTGGAAAATGGGTATTAACAAAGGGGATATAAATAAGGTCTTGAGGATATCTCTCCAAGAGAGAACCCGCAATAATGGATTCAAGTTAGATAAGTTTAGATTTAGAAAGGATATAGGAAAGTATTGGTTTGGAAATAGGGTAGTTGATGAGTGGAACAGTCTGCCTAGTAGGGTTATTGAAGTTAGGACCTTGGGTAGTTTCAAATTTAGGTTGGATAAATTCATGAGTGAGAGGGGTTGGATTTGAGTGGGACTCGCGCATGAGTGGGTAGAATTGTCAAAGCTATTTCTTGGGTAGCTTTGAAAATTGGGTTGAGCAAATATTCTGTTAGTGGGATGGATTGTGAAGGACCTGCCTAGTATGGGCCAACAGGCCTGCTGCAGTGTTCCTCCTTTCTTATGTTCTTATGTTCTTGTCCGTTTTCTAAACCATTTATATAACCAATCCTGCCAGATACATCATCTTGGAATCTAGATGTAGAAAATTTTTCAACGCTTTCCTAACTTATAACCTGTAACAAGTGGATTTTCACAGGGATCAGTCTTAGGCCCGTTGTTGTTTATAATATAAGAACATAAGAAGGGAGGAACACAGCAGCAGGCTTGTTGGCCCATACTAGGCAGGTCCTTCACAATCTGTCCCACTAACATAACATAAGAACATAAGAAAGGAGGAACACTGCAGCAGGCCTGTTGGCCCATACTAGGCAGGTCCTTCACAATCCATCCCACTAACAGAATAATTGCCCAACTTATTTTTCAATTCTACCCAAGAAATAAGCTTTGCAGATTCTATTAACTCAAGTGCGAGTCCCATTAAATCCAACCCCTCTCACTCATGTATTTATCCAACCTAAATTTGAAACTACCCAAGGTCCTAGCTTCAATGACCCTACTAGGCAGACTGTTCCACTCATCAACTACCCTATTTCCAAACCAATATTTTCCTATATCCTTTCTAAATCTAAACTTATAAGAACATAAGAATGGAGGAACACCGCAGAAGGCCTACTGGCCCATACAAGGCAGGTCCTCATCAAAACCACCACTACCTAAGAATTTACTCCTGTACTCACGACACTAATCAAACCCAGCCCTCCCACTCATATATTTGTCAATCTCTTTTAAAGCCACCCAAGGTCCTAGCCTCTATCACCCTACTCGGAAGATTGTTCCACGCATCTACAACTCTGTTCGAAAACCAGTACTTGCCTATGTCCTTTCTAAATCTAAATTTATCCAATTTAAATCCGTTATTTCTGGTTCTTACTTGGTTCGATATCCTCAGTATTTTATTAATATCTCCTTTGTTTATGCCCATCATCCACTTGTACACCTCGATGATATCTCCCCTCATTCTACGTCTCTCCAGAGAGTGGAGATTCAATGCTCTAAGTCTATCTTCATACGGGAGATTTCTTATACTGTAAATCATTTTAGTCATTCTTCTTTGTATGTTAAGAACATAAGAACATAAGAAAGGAGGAACACTGCAGCAGGCCTGTTGGCCCATACTAGGCAGGTCCTTCACAATCCGTCCCACTAACAGAACATTTGCTCAACCCAATTTTCAATGCTACCCAAGAAATAAGCTTTGAAAATTCTACCCACTCATGCGCGAGTCCCACTCAAATCCAACCCCTCTCACTCATGAATTTATCCAACCTAAATTTGAAACTACCCAAGGTCCTAGCTTCAATAACCCTACTAGGCAGACTGTTCCACTCATAAGAACATAAGAACATAAGAAAGGAGGAACACTGCAGCAGGCCTGTTGGCCCATACTAGGCAGGTCCATCACAATCCGTCCCACTAACAGAATATTTGCTCAACCCAATTTTCAATGCTACCCAAGAAATAAGCTTTGACAATTCTACCCACTCATGCGCGAGTCCCACTCAAATCCAACCCCTCTCACTCATGAATTTATCCAACCTAAATTTGAAACTACCCAAGGTCCTAGCTTCAATAACCCTACTAGGCAGACTGTTCCACTCATCAACTACCCTATTTCCAAACCAATACTTTCCTATATCCTTTCTAAATCTAAACTTATCTAACTTGAATCCATTATTGCGGGTTCTCTCTTGGAGAGATATCCTCAAGACCTTATTTATATCCCCTTTGTTAATACCCATTTTCCACTTGTATACCTCGATCATGTCTCCCTATTTCCAAACCAATACTTTATTGGATAAATTTAGATTTAGAAAGGACATAGGCAAGTACTGGTTTTCGAACAGAGTTGTAGATGCGTGGAACAATCTTCCGAGTAGGGTGATAGAGGCTAGGACCTTGGGTGGCTTTAAAAAGAGATTGGACATATATATGAGTGGGAGGGGCTGGGTTTGATTAGTGTCGTGAGTACAGGAGTAAATTCTTAGGTAGTGGTGGTTTTGATAAGGACATGCCTTGTATGGGCCAGTAGGCCTTCTGCAGTGTTCCTCCATTCTTATGTTCTTATATATTGACATTAAGAGGGACGTTAAAAAGGGGATAAGAAAAGCTAAACGGACTACGAAATTAAAGTTGCTAGGGATTCGAAACTAACCCAAAAGTTTTTCAGGTGTATAGAACAAAAGTTAGAGATAAGATAGGTCCCCTTAAAAATAATTATGGGTATCTTACTGACAAAGAGAATGAAATGTGCTCTATTTTTAATAATTATTTTCTCTCGGTTTTCACTCAGGAAGACATTAATAATATAAGAACATAAGAACATAAGAAAGGAGGAACACTGCAGCAGGCCTGTTGGCCCATACTAGGCAGGTCCTTCACAATCCATCCCACTAACATAATATTTGCTCAACCCAATTTTCAAAGCTACCCAAGAAATAAGCTTTGACAATTCTACCCACTCATGCGCGAGTCCCTCAAATCAACCCTCTCACTCATGAATTTATCCAACCTAAATTTGAAACTACCCAAGGTCCTAGCTTCAATAACCCTACTAGGCAGACTGTTCCACTCATCAACTACCCTATTTCCAAACCAATACTTTCCTATATCCTTTCTAAATCTAAACTTATCTAACTTGAATCCATTATTGCGGGTTCTCTCTTGGAGAGATATCCTCAAGACCTTATTTATATCCCCTTTGTTAATACCCATTTTCCACTTGTATACCTCGATCATGTCTCCCCTCATTCTACGTCTTACAAGTGAATGTAATTTTAGGGTCTTCAATCTTTCTTCGTAAGGAAGATTTCTAATGCTATGTATTAATTTAGTCATTCTACGCTGAATGTTTTCTAACAATTTATGTCCATTCTGTAATATGGAGACCAGAACTGAGCTGCGTAATCTAGGTGAGGCCTTACTAATGATGTATAAAGCTGTAATATAACCTCTGGACTTCTGTTGCTAACACTTCTTGATATAAATCCCAGTAATCTATTTGCCTTATTACGTACGCTTAGGCATTGCTGTCTTGGTTTAAGGTTGCTGCTTACCATCACCCCAAGTCCTTCTCGCAATCTGTATGGCTAAGTTCTACGTTATTACTTATACGTGCTTGGGTTATGGACACTCCCGAGCTCAGAACTTTGCATTTATCTACATTGAACTGCATCTGCCACATTTCTGACCACGAATTAAGTTTGTCTAAATCTTCCTGAAGTTCTATGACATCTATGTTTGAATCAATTATCCTACCTATCTTCGTGTCGTCGGCGAATTTGCTCATATCATATAATTCCCTCATCAAGGTCATTGATATATATTATAAATAACAATGGGCCTAAGACTGATCCCTGTGGAACACCACTTGTTACAAGTCCCCATTCGGATTTAACCCCATTTTAGTGGGCCTGAAGAAGATAAATTATGTAGTATCACAGTCACTAGCGAAAAGGTTATCAAACAGATAGACCGTTTGAAGCAAAATAAGTCGCCAGGCCCTGATGAGCTTTTTTCAAGGGTTCTTAAGGAATGCAAAATAGAACTCTGTGAACCCTTAACTAACATTTTTAACCTATCTCTTCAAACAGGTGTAGTGCCGGATACGTGGAAGATGGCTAATGTAATTCCTATTTTTAAAGCAGGGGACAAGTCGTTACCATCAAATTACCGCCCAATAAGTCTAACATCAATTGTAGGCAAATTACTAGAGTCGATTATAGCTGATAACATAAGAAGCCATCTCGATAGGCATAATTTGATTAATGATACTCAGCATGGATTCACCAGGGGCCGTTCCTGCCTAACTAATTTGTTAACTTTTTTCAGTGGGGCTTTTGAGGCAGTTGATAATGATAAAGAATTCGATATCGTTTATTTGGATTTTAGTAAGGCTTTTGATAGAGTACCACATCAGAGACTGTTAAAGAAAGTGGCTGCTCATGGCATTGGGGAAAAAGTGTTGTCATGGATCAGTCATGGCTCACCAATAGGAAGCAGAGGGTGTGCATAAATGGGGTTAAATCGGAGTGGGGATCTGTAACAAGTGGCGTTCCTCAGGGATCGGTTTTGGGCCCGTTGTTGTTTATAATATATATAAATGACCTTGACGAGGGAATTTCTAGTGATATGAGCAAATTCGCTGATGACACGAAGATAGGTAGGATAATCGATTCAGACGTAGATGTCAGTGAACTACAGGAGGATTTAGACAAACTCAATTCCTGGTCAGAAAAATGGCAGATGCAGTTCAATGTAGATAAATGCAAAGTTCTAAAGCTCAGGAGTGTCCATAACCCAAGCACTTATAAGTTAAATAACGTAGAACTTAGCCATACAGATTGCGAGAAGGACTTGGGGGTGATGGTAAGCAGCAACCTTAAACCAAGACAGCAATGCCTAAGCGTACGTAATAAGGCAAATAGATTACTGGGATTTATATCAAGAGTGTTAGCAACAGAAGTCCAGACGTTATATTACAGCTTTATACATCATTAGTAAGGCCTCACCTAGATTACGCAGCTCAGTTCTGGTCTCCATATTACAGAATGGACATAAATTCGTTAGAAAACATTCAGCGTAGAATGACTAAATTAATACATAGCATTAGAAATCTTCCTTACGAAGAAAGATTGAAGACCCTTAAATTACATTCACTTGTAAGACGTAGAATGAGGGATGACGAGGTATCAGTGAAGGTAAGGGGATATAAAGGTCTTGGGATTCTCAGAACCCGATAATGATTCAAGTTAGATAGTTAGATTTAGAAGGTATAGGAAAGTATTGGTTAAGGTATTGAAAGGAACAGTCTGCTATAGGTTTTGAAGAGGCCTGGAGTTTAAATTTAGGTTGGATAAATTCTGAGTGAAGGGTTGGATTTGGAATTCATGAGTAAATAACGAGGTATACAAGTGGAAAATGGTATTAACAAGGATAAAGCTTGAGGATATCTCTCAGAGACCCAATAATGGATTCAAGTTAGATAAGTTTAGATTTAGAAAGGATATAGGAAAGTATTGGTTTGGAAATAGGGTAGTTGATGAGTGGAACAGTCTGCCTAGTAGGGTTATTGAAGCTAGGACCTTGGGTAGTTTCAAATTTAGGTTGGATAAATTCATGAGTGAGGGTTGATTTGAGTGGGACTATGAGTGGGTAAATTTCAAGCTTATTTCTGGGTAGATGAAAATTTGGTGCAAAATTCTGTTATGGAGTTGTGAAGGACCTGCTAGTATGGGCCAACAGCCTGCTGCATCCCTCCTTCTTATGTTCTTATGTTCTTATGTTCTTAAATTATCACTTTTTTGGGTAGCATTGAAAATTAGGTTGAACAAATATTCTGTTGGTGGGATGGAATGTGAAGGACCTGCCTAGAATGGGCCAACAGGCCTGCTGCAGTGTTCCTCCTTTCTTATGTTCTTATGTTCTTATGTTCTTATGTTCTTTCCTATATCCTTTCTAAATCTAAACTTATCTAACTTGAATCCATTATTGCGGGTTCTCTCTTGGAGAGATATCCTCAAGACCTTATTTATATCCCCTTTGTTAATACCCATTTTCCACTTGTATACCTCGATAAATTCATGAGTGAGAGGGGTTGGATTTGAGTGGGACTCGCGCATGAACTACCTTGGGTAGTTTCAAATTTAGGTTGGATAAATTCATGAGTGAGAGGGGTTGGATTTGAGTGGGACTCGCGCATGAGTGGGTAGAATTGTCAAAGCTTGTTTCTTGGGTAGCATTGAAAATTGGGTTGAGCAAATGTTCTGTTGGTGGGACGGATTGTGAAGGACCTGCCTAGTATGGGCCAACAGGCCTGCTGCAGTGTTCCTCCTTTCTTATGTTCTTATGTTCTTATGTCTCCCCTCATTCTACGTCTTACAAGTGAATGTAATTTTAGGGTCTTCAATCTTTCTTCGTAAGGAAGATTTCTAATGCTATATATTAATTTAGTCATTCTACGCTGAATGTTTTCTAACGAATTTATGTCCATTCTGTAATATGGAGACCAGAACTGAGCTGCGTAATCTAGGTGAGGCCTTACTAATGATGTATAAAGCTGTAATATAACCTCTGGACTTCTGTTGCTAACACTTCTTGATATAAATCCCAGTAATCTATTTGCCTTATTACGTACGCTTAGGCATTGCTGTCTTGGTTTAAGGTTGCTGCTTACCATCACCCCCAAGTCCTTCTCGCAATCTGTATGGCTAAGTTCTACGTTATTTAACTTATAAGTGCTTGGGTTATGGACACTCCCGAGCTTCAGAACCTTGCATTTATCTACATTGAACTGCATCTGCCACTTTTCTGACCACGAATTAAGTTTGTCTAAATCTTTCTGAAGTTCTACGACATCTATGTTTGAATCAATTATCCTACCTATCTTCGTGTCGTCGGCGAATTTGCTCATATCACTAGTAATTCCCTCATCAAGGTCATTGATATATATTATAAATAACAATGGGCCTAAGACTGATCACTGTGGAACACCACTTGTTACAAGTCCCCATTCGGATTTAACCCCATTTATGCACACTCTCTGCTTCCTATTGGTGAGCCATGACTCGATCCATGACAGCACTTTTCCCCCAATGCCATGAGCTGCCACTTTCTTTAACAGTCTCTGGTGCGGTACTCTATCAAAAGCCTTACTAAAGTCTAAATAAACAATATCGAATTCTTTATCGTGATCAACAGCCTCAAAAGCTTTAAACAACAGCCTCTATATCCATCCTGTAGTAAGGAGACCAAAATTGAGCTGCATAATCCAAATGAGGTCTCACTAGTGATGTATAGAGCTGTAATAATATTGGTAGAATTACCGACAATATGTTAAGTAAAAGGACACAAATGCAACTAATGTGACATTTTATTGTGAGAGCGAAACGTTGCCACAATAAAATGTCACATTAGTTCATTGTGTCCTTTACTAACATGTATAACTGTAAAATAACTTTTGGACTTCTGTTGCTTATACTTCTTGAAATAAATCCTAGTAATCTGTTAGCCTTATTGCGCACACTTAGGCACTGTTGTCTTGGCTTTAGATTTCTGCTTACCATGACTCCCAAGTCTTTTTCACATTCTGTATGATAAAGCTCAACTTCACCTAGTTTATAAATTCGAGGGATATTTTCATTACCAACGACTAGCACCTTACACTTGTCCACATTGAACTTCATCTACCACTTTTCAGACCAAGACATTAATTTATCCAAATCCTCCTGGAGTTCACTGGTATCCTCCTCAGAATGAATTATACGGCCTATTTTTGTATCATCAGCAAATTTACTCATGTCACTTGCAATTCCTTCATCAAGGTCATTTATGTAAATTATGAACAACAATGGGCCCAAAACTGATCCTTGTGGAACGCCACTAGTGACAAATCCCCATTCAGATTTGACCCCATTAATGGAAACTCTCTGCTTTCTATTGGTAAGCCATGCCTCTATCCATGCTAGAACTTTACCTCCTATACCATGAGCTGCCACCTTTCTTAAGAGTCTCTTGTGAGGTACTCTATCGAAGGCCTTACTGAAATCCAAGTAAACTATATCATATTCTTTATCACTGTCTACTGCCTCAAATGTTTTATTGAAAAACGTCAGTAAATTTGTCAGGCAGGAACGACCTCTCGTAAACCCATGCTGAGATTCATTAATCAAATTATGTTCTTCAAGGTGACTTCTGATAATATCAGCTATAATTGATTCTAATAATTTGCCTACTATAGACGTGAGGCTTATTGGACGGTAATTTGATGGAATGGACTTATCCCCTGATTTGAATATAGGAACTACATTAGCTATCTTCCACATCTCTGGCACAACACCAGTTAGGATGGACGTATTAAACACATTCGTTAATGGCTGACTAAGTTCCATTTTGCATTCTTTAAGTACCCTGGAAAACAACTCGTCGGGTCCTGGGGACTTATTTTGCTTCAGTTTATCTATCTGTTTGATAACCATATCCCTCGTGACAGTAATATTAGTTAATTTGAATTCTTCAGGAACTGAATAATTGTTAGTTTCTGGAATCTCATTTACGTCTTCTTGTGTAAAGACTGACAAAAAATAGTCATTAAATAGAGAACACATTTCCAGTTCGTTATCCGTCAGCTGTCCATTCCCAATTTTCAGAGGTCCTACCTTTTCCCTCACCTTCGTCCTATACACTTGAAAGAACCCTTTTGGATTAGTCTTTGATTCATTAGCAACCTTAATCTCATAGTCACGTTTAGCCTTTCTAATCCCCTTTTTTACTTCTCTTTTCAACTGAACATATTGGTCAATCTTTCTTCATACGGAAGATTTCTAATGCTATGTATTAATTTAGTCATTCTACGCTGAATGTTTTCTAACGAATTAATATCCATTCTGTAATATGGAGACCAGAACTGAGCTGCGTAATCTAGGTGAGGCCTTACTAACGATGTATAAAGCTGTAAAATAACCTCTGGACTTCTGTTGCTTACACTTCTTGATATAAATCCCAGTAATCTGTTTGCCTTATTACGTACGCTTAGGCATTGCTGTCTTGGTTTAAGGTTGCTGCTTACCATAACCCCCAAGTCCTTTTCGTAATCTGTGACTCGATAAAGCCCACTGCGTGGGCGAAACGTTGTCAATAAAGGATCACATTATACTGCTTATGTGTTTATTTTTCCATTAAGTTCTACGTTATTTAACTTATAAGTGCTTGGGTTATGTACACTCCAGAGCTTCAGAACCTTGCATTTATCTACATTGAACTGCATCTGCCACTTTTCTGACCAGGAATTGAGTTTGTCTAAATCCTCTTGAAGTTCCCTGACATCTACGTTAAAATCAATTATCCTACCTTTCTTCGTGTCATCGGCGAATTTGCTCATATCACTAGTAATTTCCTCATCAAGGTCATTGATTAAGATTTAGAAAGGATATAGGAAAGTATTGGAAATAGGGTAGTTGATGAGTGGAACAGTCTGCCTAGTAGGGTTATTGAAGCTAGAACCTTGGGTAGTTTCAAATTTAGGTTGGATAAATACATGAGTGAGAGGGGTTGGATTTAAGTGGGACTCGCACTTGAGTTAATAGAATCTGCAAAGCTTATTTCTTGGGTAGAATTGAAAAATAAGTTGGGCAATTATTCTGTTAGTGGAAATAAATGGTATAAAATACCGACACAATGGAAAAATAAACAAATAAGCAGTATAATGTGATCCTTTATTGACAACGTTTCGCCCACGCAGTGGGCTTTATCGAGTCACAGACAGATCTGTCTGTGACTCGATAAAGCCCACTGCGTGGGCGAAACGTTGTCAATAAAGGATCACATTATACTGCTTATTTGTTTATTTTTCCATTCTGTTAGTGGGATGGATGGTGAAGGACCTGCCTAGTATGGGCCAACAGGCCTGCTGCAGCGTTCCTCCTTTCTCATGTTCTTATGTTATGTTAGTGGGACAGATTGTGAAGGACCTGCCTAGTATGGGCCAACAAGTCTGCTGCAGTGTTCCTCCCTTCTTATGTTCATATATTATAAACAACAACGGGCCTAAGACTGATCCCTGTGAAAATCCACTTGTTACAGGTTATAAGTTAGGAAAGCGTTGAAAAATTTTCTACATCTAGATTCCAAGATGATGTATCTGGCAGGATTGGTTATATAAATGGTTTAGAAAACGGACAACTTGAATAATTAGACATACAGAGAAGAATGAGTAAAATGATTTGCTGTATAAGGAATCTTCCGTATCAAGACAGACTTAGAACCTTGAATCTCCACTCTCTGGAGAGACGTAGAATGAGGGAATATTATGAACCAGAAATAATGGATTCAAATTGGATAAGTTTAGATTTAGAAAGGATATAGGAAAATATTGGTTTGGAAATAGGGTAGTTGATGAGTAGAACAGTCTGCCTAGTAGGGTCATTGAAGCTAGGACCTTGGGTAGTTTCAAATTTAGGTTGGATAAATACATGAGTGAGAGGGGTTGGATTTAAGTGGGACTCGCACTTGAGTTAATAGAATCTGCAAAGCTTATTTCTTGGGTAGAATTGAAAAATAAGTTGGGCAATTATTCTGTTAGTGGGATGGATTGTGAAGGACCTGCCTAGTATGGGCCAACAGGCCTGCTGCTGTGTTCCTCCTTTCTTATGTTCTTATGTTATGTTAGTGGGACAGATTGTGAAGGACCTGCCTAGTATGGGCCAACAAGCCTGCTGCAGTGTTCCTCCCTTCTTATGTTCTTATATTATAAACAACAACGGGCCTAAGACTGATCCCTGTGAAAATCCACTTGTTACAGGTTATAAGTTAGGAAAGCGTTGAAAAATTTTCTACATCTAGATTCCAAGATGATGTATCTGGCAGGATTGGTTATATAAATGGTTTAGAAAACGGACAACTTGAATAATTAGACATACAGAGAAGAATGAGTAAAATGTTGGGCAATTATTCTGTTAGTGGGATGGATTGTGAAGGACCTGCCTAGTATGGGCCAACAGGCCTGCTGCAGTGTTCCTCCTTTCTTATGTTCTTATGTTATGTTAGTGGGACAGATTGTGAAGGATCTGCCTAGTATGGGCCAACAAGCCTGCTGCAGTGTTCCTCCCTTCCTATGTTCTTATATTATAAACAACAACGGGCCTAAGACTGATCCCTGTGAAAATCCACTTGTTACAGGTTATAAGTTAGGAAAGCGTTGAAAAATTTTCTACATCTAGATTCCAAGATGATGTATCTGGCAGGATTGGTTATATAAATGGTTTAGAAAACTGACAACTTGAATAATTAGACATACAGAGAAGAATGAGTAAAATGATTTGCTGTATAAGGAATCTTCCGTATCAAGACAGACTTAGAACCTTGAATCTCCACTCTCTGGAGAGACGTAGAATGAGGGAATATTATGAACCAGAAATAATGGATTTAAGTTGGATAAGTTTAGATTTAGAAAGGACATAGGTAAGTAGTGGTTTTCGAACAGAGTTGTGGATGCGTGGAACAATCTTCCGAGTAGGATGATCGAGGCTACGACCTTGAGTAGCTTTAAAGAAATTACACAAACCTATGAGTGGGAGGGGCTGGGTTTGATTGCTGTCGTGGGTACGGGAGTAAGTTCTTGGGTAGTTTTGATAAGTACTTGCCTCGTATGTGCTAGTATGCATTCTGCAGTGTTCCTCCATTCTTATGTTCTTAATTATGGACACGTTTCGCCATCCAGTGGCTTCATGTTCTTGATATTTCATTCACGGGATATTAGTTGCGGGATTAATTAAAAAAAATATTCATTTTATATAATATATTATTTTATTATTTACATATACACAAAATATACTGTAGGATTACCATTCGCATATGTACATTATACACAAAAAAATTACATATCTGAAATGACCCTAAGAATTTGAGACTGAATTTACAACATACTCCCATCATGTATGGGTGAAGGGTGTTTGATGCCACGTATGTACAGAGGTTCCACTAAGGTCTCTCACCCCTTTTCCTTTTTCCCTTACGCATTTTTAAATCTCGTGGCGCTGGAAAGCTGCGGCTGTCAAGAGATGTTGAGGCTGCGGCTTTTTTCGGATCCTTGTGAGTCTTCATATGTTTGTTTAGATGTTCGGGGAACATAAATTTTTTGTCACACACTACGCACTGGTAAGGTCTAATACCACTGTGTGATCGTAAGTGTCGAGTGAGTGATTCATTCACGGTGAATACCTTTTTGCAAAGGTCAAAAGGACACACGAATGGTGGCTGCAATCGTTTTCTCTCATGCCTCTCATTATGAACCTTGAGAAGGTCATTTCGCATAAAACTTTTACCACACTTCTCGCACAGGTAGGGTTTTTCTCCTGTGTGTATTCGCCAATGACGCTTGAGGTTCTGCTTGCACGTGAATGCTTTGTTGCAGGGATGCCATTGACACACGTATCTGCGTTCTCCAGCGTGCCACTGCAGGTGATCTCTTATGTGTGACATCCTTGTGAAATCCTTGGTACAGCTCGGAATGTGACATGCATATTTTTTCTTCTTCACAGTTTCACAGTCCTTAGAAACTGCTTGATTATTAGGAGATGGGCATTGAACATTTTCAGTGCCTTGTGTCTTGATAGCATCTGTGCGTTTTCATTGTGATGTTTCAGATTATTCTTTAGGTGCGACTTCCTCGCATAGAGATTGGAGTAACCAGGAAATTGACAAAAATGTTGTTTTTCATAACAGCTGCACTATCTTTACAGTCGGCTCCATAGCTAGCAAAGGGAGTTGTACATTTACATTGTCTTGAGTCTTAAAATCAGCTGGGGTCTGTATTGTGTTGAACGATCCATCTACCATGATTGGGTGTTGATATTGATGAATTTCAGCGAGTGTTGAGTTGCTGGTAGTCTCACCAATATTCCCAGAATCGTAAGCTGCCTTTTCGTTCAGTAAGGTATGGTGTTGATCAGGTACGTCTCCAACCACGGCACTGTGAAGGAAATAGCTTGGGGGACCTTTCATTGTACCTACTGCTATGTTAGATGAGGCTGAGAAAAAGTCGGCTTCATAGTTAGGAAAAGGGAGTTGTACATTTACATTGTCTTGAGTCATAAAAGCAGCTGGGATCTGTATCGTGTCGTACGATCCATCTACCATATTTGGGTGTTGATAAGGATGAATTTCAGCGAGTGTCGAGTTGCTGGTAGTCTCACCCATATTCCCGGAACCGTAAGCTGTTTTTTCCTTCAATAAGGTTTGGTGTTCGTTAACTAGAGAGGACAAGGGATGGGGTACGTCTCCAACCCCGGCACTGTGAAGGAAATAGTGTGGAGGACTGTTCATTGTACCCTCTGCTATGATAATAATTCGTTAGAAAACATTCAGCGTAGAATGTAGAAATCTTCCGTATGAAGAAAGATTGAAGACCCTAAAATTACATAAATTATGTAAATTATGAACAACAATGGGCCTAAAACTGATCCTTGTGGAACGCTACTAGTGACTAATCCCCATTCAGATTTGACCCCATTAATGGAAACTCTGCTTTCTATTGGTAAAAAAATCCTCTATCCATGCCAGAACTTTACCTCCTAACCAAAAAGGGTGCCACCTTTCTTAAAAGTCTCTTGTGAGGGACTCTATCGAAGGCCTTACTGAAATCCAAGTAAACTATATCATATTCTTTATCACTGTCTACTGCCTCAAATGTTTTTTTTGAAAAAAGTCAGTAAAATTTTTCAGGCCCCGGGAAAAAAACCCCTCGTGAACCCATGTAGGGGGATTAATCAAATTATGTTCTTCAAAAAGGGGGCTTCTAATAATATCAGCTATAATTGATTCTAATAATTTGCCTACTATAGACGTGAGGCTTATTGGACGGTAATTTGATGGAATTGACTTATCCCCCGATTTGAATATAGGGGGAAAAAAAATTTTATCTTCCACAACTCTGGCACAACACCAGTTAGGATGGACGTATTTAAAAACATTCGTTAATGGCTGACTAAAATTCCATCTTTTCTTTAAG
>WNWK01013680.1:5000-54296 GCA_009830355.1 Cherax destructor
CAGGGAGTAAGACAAGGTAGGAGGACAGGTAGAAGGATAGGGAGGAAGGCAAAGTAGGAGCACAAGGCAGGAGTCATATGGTAGGAGTCGTAAAACGTATAGGAAATGTGAGGTAATAGGGGCTTGATCCGAGGAAAGAGATGATAGTTCCAGTTCCTCGAATCGAGAGAAAAGTCACTTTGACTTTTTTTTGGGTTATCCTAGGTAATTTACACTATGTATACGTGTGCCTAAATATACTTACTTACATCAAGGCACCATAGCTGAATGGTCTCAAAAATATACATATTACAAAAATACGTTAATTATAAAAGTATATATTAATCACACACATGTCCTTGAGTCTCCAAACTCTCAGTGTATTACAGAGCTATTAGCAAATTATTGACGTCTCAGTTAATCGCACTAATGCCAATGAATTTCGACGATTGAATGAAACAGAGCCTGAGATAATTTACAAAATTATTAAAAACTTTTCCTAATTATCATTATTGCCAATGAGCCACAAAAAAAATCTGTGGCTCACAAAACTTGTCGCGGGTTACCATAAGCATCTACATTCAATAAATTAAAAACAAATAATCATCCACTGTTTGCCCATCAGAGCATTGCCTAGAAACCGTGAATTATAAAGGTTCTAGTAATCCAAGACTCACAAAATTATACTCTATAAATCTCATGTATTTGTCCAATCTCTTTCTAAATTTACCCATGACCTTGCTGCAACACACTTGACCTAACATCTGCAATATGACCTAGCTGCAACACACTTGACCTAACATCTGCAATATGACCTAGCTGCAACACACTTGACCTAACATCTGCAACACACTTGACCTAACATCTGCAACACAATTGACCTAACATCTGCAACATGACCTAGCTGCAACACACTTGACCTAACATCTGCACTATGACCTAGCTGCAACACACTTGACCTAACATATGCAACATGACCTAGCTGCAACACACTTGACCTAACATCTGCACTATGACCTAGCTGCAACACACTTGACCTAACATCTGCACTATGACCTAGCTGCAACACACTTGACCTAACATCTGCACTATGACCTAGCTGCAACACACTTGACCTAACATCTGCACTATGACCTAGCTGCAACACACTTGACCTAACATCTGCACTATGACCTAGCTGCAACACACTTGACCTAGCTGCAACACACTTGACCTAACATCTGCACTATGACCTAGCTGCAACACACTTGACCTAACATCTGCACTATGACCTAGCTGCAACACACTTGACCTAACATCTGCAACATGACCTAGCTGCAACACACTTGACCTAACATCTGTAACATGACCTAGCTGCAACACACTTGACCTAACATCTGCTCCAGTACTCTCCCTTTATATAGGCTCATCCTCCCTCTCCACGTCTATCTTTTGTGACCCGATAAAACACTATGTAGATGATGGTTCAGAGAACCGAAAAGTTTATAAATTAGACACATGTGCAACACTTGGGTATCTTTAATGAGGAAACGTTTCGCCACACAGTGGCTTCGTCAGTCCATACAAAGGAGAATCGTGAAGAACAGGAGGAGTTTGAGGTAATCAGTCCCTCAGCCTTGAGTCGATGTAATCGGTCCGTTTCGCCACACAGTGGCGAAACGTGTTCTCATTAAAGATACCCAAGTGCTGAACATGTGTCTAATTTATAAAGCATTATACAGCACGTGTCTCTCCATAGTGTCGGTATCTTATAGTTTTTCTCACTATCCACTTCTCAGAGTTGTTCGTAATATTTGATCCACAAAACTAAAACCAATGATTCACAGAACTGTGTATAATAGGTGATGACCCTCATAACAATAATAAATGACTTGCATATTTATCTATATTACATGAACCACTTAACTGTAATTAATGAATCATTTAACGCATCACGATACATGCAACATATAACCAATTTTTGAGTTTCGCAAAATCATCCATAACATATATATCACAGGCAATCCGCGAATCACAATTCAGGGAATTTATGAATACCCAATTTCCTAATTATCAGTAAATCACAAAGTAATTCATTCATCTATCAACCAACAGGCTATCCATTATTCATTAACACAAAACTGTTCTCTCTTCATTAATTATCAAACAATTAAAAATCCGGAAACATAATAATGCTATTTTATCATTAATGTGCAGTTAGTGTTTGATTTTTTTTTTTTTAAGAAAATTATTTACTTATGCTCAATTAAATAAAATAAAATTCATAGCTTGTGACCACTGACTGTACAGACTCTGTATAGAGATGTATGTTTGGGCCGGCAATGCGATGATACAAAAAAAACACTTGCACGACATACTGTACATTCTCTCCACATGACGCATACTACATATTCTACAATGATTACGTGTAAGTTTGACCTGCCTAACGTGGGCCAGTAGGTCCATTGCAATGATACTATATTTTAATATTATTATTATTATTATTATTATTATTATTATTATTATTATTATTATTATTATTATTATTATTATTATATCTACAAAGTGTGTACTAGGTACTGGGCATTATCTCTACAGTACTGTTACCAATATTTTTCACGACACATGTAAAGGACATGTCAGAAAACATAGTCACGTGTAGGGTATAAAATTGAGGAGATATAACTCGGGAATAACAAAAAAAATAGGCATGAGCAGACAAAAATAATTTCCAGGTATAGCCATATATGTAGATCTTAGATTTCGACCCTTGTATGTATAAGGTTATGATATTCTGGAAAAATAAATGAAGGCAAAAAACGGAATTAAAATTAAAGGCTTCAAATTCACACAAAGACAGAATCTGGGAGATCAAATATATCACCGGAGGTGCACATTAATTAAGTGCCACTGGCCTCATACACACAACATCAGAAAATAACCATTACTGGAATTGAGGGGAAACGATCTGCAAAGAGAGAAAGACTAAAAGAACTGAACCTTTATGCAATGGAAGGAGACAACCTTAAGACAATGGAAGGTGACAACCTTTAGACAATGGAAGGTGACAACCTTTAGACAGTGGAGGTGAAATGTATACATAATATCGACGTACAAGATACACAGAGGACTTAATAGAGGATGAGGAAAATATTCATCTATATGAAGAAACTGGGAAAATACGTAAGTAAATGGAAGTTAAAAATGAAGTTGAGTCACAGAGATATCAGGAAATATCTCTTCAGTTTCAGGAGAATGATTTGGTAGATAGTTATAAACTACTCAAGAAGCGGGATAAAATTACATTAAGACAGAAGTTAATGACACAAACGAGTCACAAGGGTGTCAGAAAATATCATTTTTTAGTGGCATTGATGTCATAAAGCAGGTCACAAAGCAAAATGATGAAGAAATAGTAGGGGCAGATTTAAGACACATCGTCAACAAGAGGTATAATGAGCCCCCACGAGGCTGGAAGGGTGCAACCCCGCCACTGCTGTTGAGAAGTGGAGACAGAAGCTGTAATTTGACCCCAGCAGCCATAAGTAGGTGAGAACATACACTTGTTCAAGAAAACAACCCCCAAAAATTAAAATGTTCAGAAAGCACGAGAAAGAAAACCAAAAAAAAAAAAAAAAAAATCCGAGCGCTCTAGAAATTTTGTTTAAGCTGCCGGAGCTCCATCCCTTGTCGACTCCCCTAATCAATTTACACTGTTTTTTAGAATGAGTTCTAAGATACAACATGAAGCTTAAGAATGTCAGGAGCTCATTGATGACGAAGATATCTTCATAATAAATAAATTTATCCTGTGTCTGAGATAGGCCATCCTGAGAGATGGCAATTCCCAAGTAATAGTAACTCCAGCTCTGCTGGAACAAAACCCAAGAAACTGATGATCCCTTAATGGAGCAGTTGACGATGGAATACGACAGGATGGAATACAAGAGGGGAAACTTAATAGGCTTTTGTTCCTGCTATGTAACAATCATAAAATAAGGTAGCAGATCACTGCTGATAAATCCAGTTTTGATCAAATAAAATTAAATCTTTACGTCACTCCTTCCTCTCCCTTTTTCTTTCTCCTCTCTCTTTCCTCCGCTCCTCCCTCCCTTCCCTTCCGCTCAGCACTTACATTTTGAGAATGAGCAACGGGATGAACTTTGACCCCAATGATTGTGAGCTCTAGATCATCCTGCCTCGACTGGCCAGGGAATCCTGTTGTTCCCGTCTGTAGCTTAGTTGATGTGGGAGTACACTGTGCTGTTACCGGACACAGTGCTGTTGCCAGAGTACACATAGCACTCTTGTTGGAGTACTGTGTGTTCTTGTTGTAGTACATACAATGTTCTTGTTGGAGTACACTTATTATGCAAAGAGGCACGGTACTCTTACACAGCCTTATTGTTGGAGTACACACAGTACTCTTGTTGAGTAAAGAGTGCTCTTGCTGGAGTATATAGTGCTCTTATTGGAGCTCCTGTTGGAGAACTCAGTGCTCTTGTTGAAGTTCACAGTGTACTTGTTGGAGTACTCAGTGCTCTTGTTGGGGTACACAATGATTTTGTCGGCGTACACACAGTACTCCTGTTGGAGTACAATTCTGAAATATTAGTGAAGGACGCGTAGTGCTCTAGCTGGAAGACGCACATCAATATTGTTTTAGTAAACTCTTGTTGGAGAGCGCAACTCTTTTTTTTTTTCAGAAGACACAGTTCTGTTGTTGGTGAACACACAGTACTCTTGCTGGAGGACACACAGTACCCTTGCTGGAGGACATACAGTACTCTTGTTGAAGGACACAAAGTACTCTTGCTGGAGGACACACAGTACTCTTGCTGGAGGACATACGGTACTCTTGCTGGAGGACACACAGTAATTTTGCTGGAGGACACAGTAATTTTGCTGGAGGACACAGTACTCTTGTTAGACACAGTACTCTTGCTGGAGGACACACAGTACTCTTGTTGGAGGACATACAGTACTCTTGCTGGAGGACACGCAGTACTCTTGTTGGATGACACACAGTACTCTTGCTGGTGGACACACAGTACTCTTGCTGGAGGACACTCAATACTCCTATTGGAGGACATACAGTACTCTTGCTGGAGGACACACAGTAATCTTGCTGGAGGACACAGTACTCTTGTTAGACACAGTACTCTTCCTAGAGGACACACAGTAATCTTGCTGGAGGACACAGTACTCTTGTTAGACACAGTACTCTTCCTGGAGGACACACAGTACTCTTCTTGGAGGACATACAGTACTCTTGTTGGGGGACATACAGTACTCTTGTTGGGGGACATACAGCACTCTTGCTGGAGGACACGCAGTACTCTTGTTGGAGGACACACAGAACTCCTGCTGGAGGACACACAGTACTCTTGCTGGAGGACACTCAATACTCCTATTGGAGGACACCCTTTCTGGAATATTTTATTTGGATTATTAACCCAGAGTGTTAGCGACCCAGGATAACCCAAGAATGTCAATTGAATTATTTCCATTTTAATCCCATGGTCTTCTTCCCCAAGATGCGACCCACAACTACTTGTCAACTCCCAGGTGCTTACTTACTGCTAGGTGAATAGCGGCAACGGGTGTAAAGAAACGAGTCCAACGTTTCTTCTTGTCACTGGAGGACAAACTACTCTTACTCTAGATAACGCTAAATAATTTCCAGAATTTTTTTCCTTACAAAAAAATTTACTTTCTCACTCTAAATTACTCTCATTTATTATGGGAAAAATTTCCCAAGAAATAGTAAACAGAGCGACTTGTAGGAACCATCAAATATGAAACAATGTACAATGTTCGCCAAAGGGGGTGGAATATATGGGGTAAACCCATCGTGTTTTTATTCAGAGCAAGGAGTAGTGAAGTCTCGTTACTCCTTCTGTTAAAACTGTTAGGGAAGTCTGCTAGGCGCATTTTGGTGTCTGATCCGAAAGTCTCTCAATAAATTCAAAATTTGTTGGAGTAAAAAAATATTCATATCCTTTAAAAGTTCACAAACCAGGGCTAAGGTTTGGTTGTCTCTCACAAATGAGTCGCTCAGCTCCTCTGGCACAGATAAGAATGACTGGGAGAATGGTAGGAAAGTTTGAACCCGCAAGTCGGGGAGCCAGATAAACGCCACTAAATTAATTTTCTAAGGAGGAAGAATTAAATATCTACGTAATGAATGAAAATCAATATATATGTATATATATATATATGTATGTATATAATATATATATATATATATATATATATATATATATATATATATATATATATATATATATATATATATATATATATATATATATATATATATATATATATATATACAGTGGACCCCGAGTTTCGTAAAAACTTCACTCCTGAAGTCTGCTCAAGTGCCATTACCGAACGAATTTACTCCCTTAAGGAAAAATTTCACGTAGGTTAGTCTATTTCAGACCCCCAAAAATACACTTCCACAAGAACTTACAAAATTATACTTACATAATTGCACGATTTCCGGGGTATTCGTTAACCGAGGGTCCACTGTATATATATATATATATATATATATATATATATATATATATATATATATATATATATATATATATCAGCTTTATATCAACAATGTATATCTTAAATATTCTGTAAATATTTGTAATATATTAAAAATATATATATATATATATATATATATATATATATATATATATATATATATATATACATATATATATTCAGAGAAAGAGAGAGAGAGAAGCGTTAGCTAATATGTGTGCGTGTGTGTATATGTGTTATTTTGTTTGTGTGTGTGTGTGTGTGTGTGTGTCAGGGTGGGTGGGTGTCAAAATAAGATCACAAACAGTAATTTTTAATTCAGAAAACAATTTTTACGTAAAAACGCAAAATATAATTAAAAGTTCCTTCTCGACCGCCGTTATTGGTTCATTAAATAATTGTTCCAATGCTTCCCGTTCGCGGAGCAGCTCCCTGCATTACTTCACAGCGTGAAGGAGAACAAACAACCAGGAACCAGTGATGTGCTCAGCCCTTCAAAGTAGGACCATAAATCTTTCAGCGGTGCTCCTCGATGTCTTGTCAACATTGGCTGAGTCAAGAAGCCATCGGATGAAACTAGAGGGAATGGAACCGGGCTGAAGTGATGGAGGAAGAAATAGAGGCAGGCTGAGAGGAAACGAATGGTTGAAGAGGAGGAATATGTAACGAAAGCGAGTATAGGAGGTTCTCTTAATCTATCTCCTTTACAGTAGAATTCAATGGTCTAAAGAAAAGAGAGAGACCTACCTGAACGCGCACATAGACCGATTAGATACTTTTGTTCATCATAGTACAATGCTGCCCTTACTGCGATGAAAATCCCAACGCATCAGAGGAAAGAAACAACTTGCCTGTGGGTGAAGGCACATGGCCATCTCTTCTCTCAGAGTTTAACGCCACTGAAAGTCTGGATGTACTGCTCCAGGCTCATCATCACAGCCCAGCAAAACTCCTTCATTAATTTCTAGCACATTTACATCTTTTATATGATGCATCTTGCTTCCTGCAAGAGAAGTGCTCACAGACAGGCCTCTATGAGGTGAGGTTGGTGGGAATCATGCAAAATTATAATTGGAATCGGGAAATTGGCTCGAAAATTAGGTTGTTATTATTCAAAGGTCTTCAGAAGAAACTTTCACAACCAGCAATTAAGACATGTCTGCCCTATTGGCAATCAATTTTTCTGCAAGGAAGCATGTCCCAGATCCAGAAAAACTGTAACAAAAGATGTTGTAAGTAATAATAAAACAGAGATATACATCTATCGTACCATAGAGTATTGTTGCTGGTATCTTGCATTCTGTAGGCCAGTCTTAAGGAAGGTATGAGGGGTATGAGCGGACAGACCACAGAAAATTTTCAGGCAGTGTTTTAAAAAGTTAAAAGTGAGTAAATACTTGTAAAAGTAAATATGCATATATTACTTGTTTGTAATTCAAAATAGAATTACAGTACGGCAGGTACATAATTAGCACAAAAGTTTAAGGCAAAAACATCTGACACTTAATTATTAAAACCTTCTCACTTAATACCTTTGTACATGTTAGCTTTTACGTAGATTGTAAATGGCAAAATAAATTTTGGCTTTTAAATTGCAGGTTGTTGCCACACATATACGCACAAGGATACATACGTAAAAATGTACATATTTACGTGCATACATATGCGCACACATATTTTTATCTTTTTGCTTCATTAAAATCTTATGACTACCCTGCACAGTTCCTAAAGTGCGTAGGGGATACCATTCCAAGAATCGTGCAGCGACCGAAATACATTTAGTTAATTATGGCAGTGTCTGCAAAACTGTACCAAGCACAAGTCTGTTCGCATCTTGAAGATGCACCACCGTCATGAATGATCTCTCCTCGACCCTCTCTTCAGGATAAGGTAGAGAACTGCAGACTGCAGGTGACCCATCTCTATCCTCGACTCTCCCTGATGCATCTGTTATTTCAGAAGAGTCTTCAGCTCTTGCGACGACCTCTCTGTGATCGTTCTGTTATGAACAAGACCGATGTTACTAAGATGACTGAGCTCGCTCAATTTTATGGTCACTGAGAAAATAACTATTTATGTACAAAACTGGTAGACATTAGTAACGTCGCTCTGCCAGTACGCTTCTCAATGAGATCACAGTCATCTTCACTCTCCCAGGACGAGAAAGAGAGAATCAGTACTAAAGTCAAGGTTCTTCCAAGAAAGCAAGGGTAAAGCCACGTGGATACCAAGTTTCGGGGTGTACATATTACCACAAGGAAGCTGCATTAAAGTGTACATGGAAGAAACGACAATGAATTTAGGCACGTATATAAACGAACGCGAATGTGCGGGTCGTACTGATGATGTGAATAACACCGCGTAACGTTAATTAATTGGAGACCAGACTTATCATACTAGAGGAAGAGGATCTATATATGTGTCGTTGAATAGAATCATCACATTGATATGTATATATATATATATATATATATAATATAACATTCTTGTATGGGTTGAGAATGTTGCAACAAGGAGAAGGCTGGAGGCAGTGGAGATGTCATGTCTGAGGGCAATGTGTGGTGTGAATATAATGCAGATAATACGTAGTTTGAAAATTAGGAGTAGGTGTGGGATTACTAAAACTATTATCCAGAGGGCTGAGGAGGGGTTGTTGAGGTGGTTCGGACATGTAGAGAGGACGAAATGAAATAGAATGACTTCGAGAGTGTATAAATCTGTAGTGGAGGGAAAGCGGGGTAGGGGTCAGCCTAGGAAAGGTTGGAGGGAGAGGGTAAAGGAGGTTTTGTGTGAGAGGGGCTTGGACTTCCAGCAAGCATGTGTGAGCGTATTTGATAGGAGTGAATGGCGACAAATGGTTTTCAGGACTTGACGTGCTGTTGGAGTGTGAGCAAGGTAACATTTATTAAGGGATTCAGGGAAACCGGCGGGCCGGACTTGAGTCCTGGAGATGGGAAGTACAGTGCCGGCAATCTGAAGGAGGGGTGTTAATGTTGCAGTTTTATAACTGTAGTGTAAGCACGCCTCTGGCAGGACAGTGATGGAGTGAATGATGATGAAACTTTTTCATCTGGTGTAAATTGTGGGACCCATTGCCTCGGAGAAGTGGATAAAAAGGCTTCATGGAAGAATATTTAGATTTCTTTCTGAAACCATTTGAATATTCCACTTCCCCTACCACCCCATCTTTTATATATAAACTTTATTTCAAGACAAAATACATTGACAAAATACGTTGACAAGAATACAATAGGGAGTAAAACAACATAGATAACAACTCAGAGCTACATGTCAAATACTTCGTCCAGCCCCCCGGCAGTGGGCCGCGTGCCCAGGACGCTGCAGGCATTTACCCTCTGGATCGCCACACTGAGTCTCTGAAAGAGGAAGCTGGTCGCCCTGTGGTCCCTGGTTTCTATGATGAGTATCTCACCCAGCTGTTTGAGAAACTTTAGAGCACACTTGCCCCACGCTCCAAGGGTCTCCGACCCTATTGGGATGAAGTTATAGCAAGGGGGAAGGCCTTCATATTTGCGAGTCTTCTGGGTCTCCCTGTGGCTGACAGCTCCACCCCCTTCGGCTAAGGAGTATGGCAAGTAGATGTGTGCCATTGTGGCAGCACAGGTGTAGTCCCAAGCAATCTGCTTACCATCCTTCCAGGGTAGCATAGTGGCTCCATCAGGACGCTTTTGACTTCCATCAGACCTCTGCACTTGGGGTTCTCGTTGAGCTGGGCAACGGGCCGTGGCGAGGCTTCTCTTTATGATGTCATTGACCTCCTCATGTCTAGCATACTTCCCTTCTGATGTGTGACACACGAGACCATGAAGTCCGAATTGATCGGCCGTCGCCCTGCCGCAAATACACCTATGTTCGGTGAGTATGGGGGCGGCTAGGCGAAGAGCAACACCAATCCGAATGGCCTGTGGGTCGAGTCGAGTCCCCAGAGAGGAATTGGGAAGAGCTAGAAGGAAATCTCCTGAGTGTGGTGCCTTCACCGCTATGAGACGAGCTTTGTCTTTTCCTGAAGCGTTTGTGAGCATTGTGTTGGCAATTTTTTCCATGATCGGTTTGTCCCAGTGGGACTGGTTGTGCTCTTTGGGAGGAGCTGGTCTACTGGAGGAGTCTGCCAGGATGTCCCATCGCTCGGCTGCTTCAACGAACCTGGGGTCCTGAACTCACACCACACCTCTCAAGCGTTCGGGGACAATCTTCTTGACTAATCCACAGGAGGCCAAACACGATGACAGAAATGCAGGTAACGCTACCTGCGTTGCTTTGCGCACCCCTATACCTCGTAGTCGCACTGGGAGGGTTGCCTGCTCCCATTGCCGATCATTTAGTGACAGATTCAGTCCCTTCTTAAAGGTTGATCTCAGGTGTGCGTCATACTCGTTAAGTGTTGGGTTGTCAAAAGAGGGTGCACATCTCAAGAAGTAAGTGAGTCTTGGCATAGTAAGACACCTTGTGAGGAGATACAGGGCATCATGCGCATCAAGATCACTTATCTCTCCTCCATTCTTTTCAGGTCATTCACTTTGTCCTTGAGGACTGTGTCTATGGCCTGGTGACCCAGCGGTGCTCCCAGGAGGGTACTGTTGGATGGAGTGGTAGGAGTGACTTCTGGGAGGATTGTTCGCACCGCATTAATTATTTCCTGATTTGATGCGATGATTTCACACTTTGAGGGATTGAGGATGAGTCCTAAAGCTTCTCCCTGTGTCTTCACCTGTTGTAGGTCCTCTAACAGGGACTCCTCAGTACCCGCCAGAGTGCCATCATCTAGGTACCAGATGTTGAGCTCGCTGCGTAGGATGGAAGTTTTATATATATATATATATATATATATATATATATATATATATATATATATATATATATATATATATATATATATATATATATATAAAACTTCCATCCTATATATATATATATATATATATATATATATATATATATATATATATATATATGTCTTTATCCACTTTCCGAGGCAATGGGTCCCACAATTGACACTAGAGGTGGACCCCATCCTATATATATATATATATATATATATATATATTTATATAAGAATCGCGAACAAGCGATACAAGATGCAAAACAACAACAGGAGGAATTGAATAATAGTTCCAGGCTTTTTGTGTTGCAATCAACGTCATCAAGAGCTTACAAAAGTTGACTAAATGAGTAAGAAACCTCAGCAGATTCTTTCAGAGGGACGCGTGATAAGACTGAAGACTTGCAGTATGCAAAACAATCTTCAGTCAAAGATTGTCATCCCCTATGGTTTTTCTTGCATTGTTAAGATCGCCTCTTTGCGATTTTAATGTTAACATATGAGAGTTTTTTTCAAAGTAGAAGTGATGGAAGGAGGGAGAAGTATATGAAGAGGAAAAGAGAGGTTAATTAAGAGAGTGGTGAAGCAATGTAAAAAGAGAGCAAATGAGAGAGTGGGTGAGATGTTATCAGCAATTTTTGTTGAAAATAAGAAAAAAAAATTCAGGTGAGATTAATAAGTTGAGTAAGCCTAGAGAAAAATGGATTTGGTTGTTAAAAATAAAGGAGAGTTCTTATATGATGCGTTATAGGTATCAGGATGATGGAGTGAATATTTTGAGGAATTATTAAATGTTGATGAACATAGGAGAGCTGTGATTTAGTGTATAAGGCAAGGAGGAATAACATCTTGTAGAAGTGAGGAAGAGCGAGTTGTGAGTGTGGGTAGAATGAAAGGGGGTAAAGCAGCTCCGGTTGATGGGATAAAGATAGAAATGTTAAAACCAGGTGGGGATATAGTTTTGAATGGTTAGTGCTTTTATTTAATAAATGAATGGAAGATGGCAAGTTCTTTTGTATAAAGGCAAAGGGGACAAAAGAGAATGCAACAATTACAGGGGAATAAGTCTGTTGAGTATACCTGGTAAAGTTTATGGTACAGTTAAGAGTAGGATAGCAGATGAACAAGGAGGCTTTAGGAAGGGTGTAGGGTGAGTATACCAATTATTTACAGTGAAACATATAGGTGAACAGTATTTAGATAAGGGTAAAGAGGTTTTTGTGACATTTATGGATTTGGAAAAGGCGTATGACAGGGTGGATAGGAGGGCAATGTGGCAGATGTTACAAAATGTATGGAATAGGAGGTAGGTTATTGAAAGCAGTGAAAAGTTTTTTACGAGGATAGTGAGGCTCAGGTTAGAGTATGTAGGAGAGAGGGAGATTATTTCCCAGTAAAAGTAGGCCTTAGACAAGGATGTGTGATGTCACCATGGCTGTTCAATATATTTGTAGATGGGGTTGTAAGAGTAGTGAATGCACGGGTGTTGGCAAGAGGTGTGGGGTTACAAAATGAAGAATCTAACACAAATTGGGAGTTGTCACAGTTGCTCTTTGCTGATGACACTGTGCTTTTGGGAAATTCTGAAGAGAAGTTGCAGAGGTTGGTGGATGTCTTTGGCTGGGTACGTAAAAGCAGAAAATTGAAAGTGAATATAGGAAAGAATAGGGTGATAGGGATAACAAAAAAAAATTAGGAAACGAAAGATTGGATATCAGATTGGAGGAAGAGAATATGAAGGAGGTGAATGTATTCAGATATTTAGGAATGGAAGTGTCAGCAGATGGGTCTATGAAAGATGAGGTTAATCATAGAAATGACGAGGGGAAAAAGGTGAGTGGTGCACTGAGGAGTCTGTGGAAACAAAGAACTTTGTCCATGGAAGTAAAGAGGGAAATGTACGAGAGTATAGTAATAGCAACGCGTGGGTGCTGAATGTTGCAATAAGGAGAAGGCTGGAGGCAGTGGAGATGTCATGTCTGAGGACAATGTGTGGTGTGAATATAATGCAGCGAATCCGTAGTTTGGAAATTAGGATTAGGTGCGGAATTACCAAAACTATTATCCAGAGGACTGAGAAGGGGTTGTTGTGGTGGTTCGGATATGTAGAGAGGATGGAACAAAACAGAATGACTTCGAGTGTGTATAAATCTGTAGTGGAGGGAAGGCAGGGTAGAGGTCGGCATAGGAAGGTTGGAGGGAGGGGGTAAAGAAGGTTTTGTGTGCGAGAGCATTGCCTGCACTCTGAAGGAGGGGTATTAATCCTGCAGTTTTATATCTGTAGTGCAAGTGTGCCTCTGGTAAGACAGTGATGGAGTGAATGATGAGGAAACTTTATCTTTTCTCTGAGGATGAGGGTCCCCAGCACAGTTTGGTGTAAATATAATGCACGAACCGTAGTTTGAAATTAGGATTAGGTGCGGAATTACCAAAACTATTATCCAGAGGACTGAGAAGGGGTTGTTGTGGTGGTTCGGATATGTAGAGAGGATGGAACAAAACAGAATGACTTCGAGTGTGTATAAATCTGTAGTGGAGGGAAGGCAGGGTAGAGGTCGGCATAGGAAGGTTGGAGGGAGGGGGTAAAGAAGGTTTTGTGTGCGAGAGCATTGCCTGCACTCTGAAGGAGGGGTATTAATCCTGCAGTTTTATATCTGTAGTGCAAGTGTGCCTCTGGTAAGACAGTGATGGAGTGAATGATGAGGAAACTTTATCTTTTCTCTGAGGATGAGGGTCCCCAGCACAGTTTCAGAGGTGGTACCTCCATATATATATATTTTTGTGACCACGAACAAGTGGTATTGATCAATAAGAACACTGCGACTTGCCAAGGATTCGAACCCATGCAGCATTGGCCCGCCTCATGGTGAGCGAAAACCCATGACGCTCTAACCCACAGGACCACGCAATCCTACAAGAACCAAGCACCCAGCTAAGCTAGGTGTGTTACCCTTGGTCCGAGGACATTCGGTGGTGTTGGTACCGCATAGCTAATTTCATTCAAATTAGCTCAGAGGCAACCATACCACCGTATGTCCTTGGACTAAGGGTAACACCTAACGGCTGGGTGCTTGGTTTGTAGGATTGCGTGGTCTTGTGGGTTAACGTCATGGGTTTTCGCTCACCATGAGCTAGGCCAAAGCAGTATGGGTTCGAATTCTTCACTAATCGCAGTGTTGAATATATATATATATATATATATATATATATATATATATATATATATATATATATATATATATATATATACATACATGTTTTATCTTACTCTGAATTGGATTGCCTATATGTATTTCGTAGTATATATTTGTCGTGCATTCTTTCTTTGTTGCACTAGTAAGCATGTAAGACACCTACATTCTCCAACACTAACTAGAATACATGCTCCAACATAGAAACTAGTTTCCCAAATACTAAGTAGCACGCAACCTACTCTCCGTAATACTAGTTAACATGCATAAAACACACCCAAATACTAGCAAGAACGAAAACTATTCTCCCCAACTCTAGCTAGCACCCAACCTACTTACTCTTTTCAATAACTAGCACACTGTTGTGTGCAATACCAATTTACAACCTGCTCTATCCAAAAGTCCTAGCACAACACCTGTCATATCAAACAATAATATACGCAACAAAACACCTGCTTTCTCAACTAGTTAACTCAACACCTACTCGTTAACTTAACACTAACTCTTTCTCTAAAATAATAGCTAAGACTCATTCTATTATATCCATCGCTTGCTTTCTACAATTCTTACTCAATCCGCACCTAGTCTCTCCAACCCTTACTTTCTCCAACCCTCCAATACTCTCTCTCTCTCCAACATTTACTCTTTCCATCACTTCCTCTTGCCAATACTTACATTCTTCAACACCTGCTCTGTCTCTTCAGCACTTACTACGCTCTCTAACACTTACGCTTTCCATCATTTCAACTCTTATTCTCTCCAACCCATACTCTATCCAACATTTATTCTCTCCAGCTCTTGCACTCTCTCCATCGATTACTCTCCATCACTTACTCTCTCCAACATTTACTCTCTCCAATAGTCCCCAACACCTAGTCTCTCCAACTCTTGCTCTCTCTAACACTGGCGGACGAACACCATATTCTACTTAGGCATAAGATTAATCTCGCATAAGCCGTTACGAGTTACCTTACCTCACTGGGATGATGTCCACCATGAAGTACCTTACCTCACTGGGATGATGTCCACCATGAAGTACCTTACCTCACTGGGATGATGTCCACCATGAAGTACCTTACCTCACTGGGATGATGTCCACCATGAAGTACCTTACCTCACTGGGATGATGTCCACCATGAAGTACCTTACCTCACTGGGATGATGTCCACCATGAAGTACCTTACCTCACTGGGATGATGTCCACCATGAAGTACCTTACCTCACTGGGATGATGTCCACCATGAAATGCCTTACCTCACTGGGATGATGTCCACCATGAAGTACCTTACCTCACTGGGATGATGTCCACCATGAAGTACCTTACCTCACTGGGATGATGTCCACCATGAAGTACCTTACCTCACTGGGATGATGTCCACCATGAAGTACCTTACCTCACTGGGATGATGTCCACCATGAAGTACCTTACCTCCCTGGGATGATGTCCACCATGAAGTACATTACCTCATTGGGATGATGCCCACCATGAAGTACCTTACCTCCCTGGGATGATGTCCACCATGAAGTACCTTACCTCCCTTGGATGATGTCCACCATGAAGTACCTTACCTCCCTGGGATGATGTCCACCATGAAGTACATTACCTCATTGGGATGATGTCCACTATGAAGTACCTTACCTCCCTGGGATGATGTCCACCATGAAGTACCTTACCTCCATGGGATGATGTCCACCATGAAGTACCTTACCTCCCTGGGATGATGTCCACCATGAAGTACCTTACCTCCCTGGGATGATGTCCACCATGAAGTACCTTACCTCCCTGGGATGATGTCCACCATGAAGTACCTTACCTCCCTGGGATGATGTCCACCATGAAGTACCTTACCTCCCTGGGATGATGTCCACCATGAAGTACCTTACCTCCCTGGGATGATGTCCACCATGAAGTACCTTACCTCCAAGGGTGATGTCCACCATGAAGTACCTTACCTCCCTGGGATGATGTCCACCATGAAGTACCTTACCTCCCTGGGATGATGTTCACCATGAGGTACCTCACTTCACTGAGATAATGTCTACATGAGGTTTCATATTCCTCCATAGGAATACCCACTGTGAAGTATCTTCCTCCTGTGTGATAATATCCACCATGAGATACCCTTCTTTCCAGGGATAATGTCCTACTCTGAGTGGAAATAGCCACCACGGGGCACCTTACTCCTAGTTACATAATGGAGCATATGTACTTATACCATTAACTCTAAAATCGTTAATTATTGCTGCTGCATATATGATTAGATGTTAATTTATTCAATGTTTGTCTGGAATATATCAGACAAGGGAATAATACATTCTTGCTGTATGATAGGAATATCTTTTAAATAATTCTGGCATGTATATTTTGCTATATCAGATTTTTTAAGTATGTAGGAAGTAACACGTCTAGAGAAGCGTTTACATGTATTTGTCAGGTCCATTTTGTGTCTGCTTATAATAATATTTATCGAACTGTTACAATTATAACCATAATTTTTGAAGGGTGGACCGGTAAGCCAGCGGAAGGCCTCGGTCAGATGACCAAAAGCTCCAACTGTTGGTCATTATATAACCAGGAAACATTGTTCTTTTGCCTGACAAGCCTAACCTTACCTAACCTGTCTGCTTATACATCACAAAGAATTTTGACATTTCAAGCGAATTATTGGCCAACACGTTATGATGCTCTATGATGTAGCAGTGTTGCAAGCTCTTTAATGACGCACACAATCTGCACAAAGGAGAGAGAAGCTTACACGACGTTTCGGTCCAACTTGGACTATTTACAAAGTGAGTGACTTTGTAAATGGTCCAAGTCGGACCGAAACGTAGTCGTAAGCTTCTTTCTCCTATGTGTGGTTTTATTGTGTATTGTTCCAGTCACGTAATTGTGCCTTTTTGTTGTCTTGAATGACAAATATCTTTGTACCGTTCTTTAACGTTGCACAAGGCAGGTCCTCTGCAACTCACTCACAGTCTATAGTCTGCACCTTTTAAATTTTTCTCCAGATCAACTGGCATCTGTGGCGTTAGTTGCTTGGCATCTCTATACAAGCTGGAGGGTGGAGCATGTAAGGCATGTGAGTGGGTGTCACAATACATCATGTATGGTATGGAGTTATGTAGGGTTTTACCATTAAACCCATATTTTTTATTCAATACGTGTTTTTAGTTAAGACTAGTTAGACGAGGGGGGGGGGAAGAATTATCGCACAATGAGGTAGTCCCATCGTGTCACATATTGTGGTAATAGGCAGTTACCTATCATCCACATAGATATACACGCCATACTATTCCATTTCTCCTAGCAGAGATCTTTTAATGATATGACTCGTATGAGCCAACTGTGTATATATATATATATATATATATATATATATGTCGTGCCGATTAGGTAAAACTTGCTATTTTGGCTTAAATAGCAACGCTCACCTTGCCATATAAGACAAGTGAAAATTTGTGTATGCAATAATTTCGCCAAAATCATTCTGAACATAACGAAAAAAATATATTTCATTGTGTTTGTTTATTATTAAATTAATGTTAACGTATCTAAAATATATTTAGTTGGGTTAGGCTAAATTAAATTGCGCTTGTTGTAATAAGGTTAGGTAGGTTTTCAAAGTTTCTCTTGGTACAAAATTATAAATTCTTACATTAACATAAATGAAAAAAATATATCTTTAAATGTATAAGATAATTTTTAGAATGGACTTAATTTTAGATGAGTTCTTGCTAATTGACCAGTTTTACCTAAACGGCACGACATATATATATATATATATATATATATATATATATATATATATATATATATATATATATATATATATATATATATATATATATATATATATGTCGTGCCGATTAGGTAAAACTGGTCAATTAGCAAGAACTCATCTAAAATTAAGTCCTTTCTAAAATTTTCTCTTATACGTTTAAAGATATATTTTTTCATTTATGTTAATGTAAGAATTTATAATTTTGTACCAAGAGAAACTTTGAAAACCTACCTAACCTTATTACAACAAGCGGATTTTAATTTAGCCTAACCCAACTAAATATATTTTAGATACGTTAACATTAATTTAATAATAAACAAACACAATGAAATATATTTTTCGTTATGTTCAGAATGATTTTGGCGAAATATTGCTTACACAAATTTTCACTTGTCTTATATGGCAAGAAGAGCGTTGCTATTTAAGCCAAAATAGCAAGTTTTACCTAATCCAGACATATATATATATATATATATATATATATATATATATATATATATATATATATATATATATATATATATATATATATATATATATATATATATATATATATATATATTTTCAAAAATTTGTTGATATCATCTAACCCACTCTCTCATTTGCTCTCTTTTTACATTGCTTCACCACTCTCTTAACCTCTTCTTTCTCTCCATATACTCTTCCCTACTTGTAAAAACCTCTCATATGCTAACTTTTTCCCCCTTACTACTCTCTTTACATCATCATTCCACCAATCGCTCTTCTTCCTTCCCGCACCCACTTTCCTATAACCACAAACTTCTGCTAAACACTCTAACACTACATTCCTAAACCTACCCCATACATTTTCAACCCCGTTGCCTATACTCTCACTAGCCCATCTATATTCCAATAGTTGTTTATATCTTACCCTAACTGCCTCCTCTTGTAGTTTATAAACCTTCACCTCTCTCTTACTTGTTGCTTCTATTTTCCTTGTATCCCATCTACCTTTTACTCTCACTGTAGCTACAACTAAAAAGTGAGCTGATATATCTGTGGCCCCTCTATAAACATGTACATCCTGTAGTCTACTCAACAGTCTTTTATTTACCAATATGTAGTCCAACAAACTACTGCTATTACGCCCTACATCATATCTTATATACTTATTTATCCTCTTTTTCTTAAAATATGTATTGCCTATAACTAAACCCCTTTCTATACAAAGTTCAATTAAAGGGCTCCTATTATCATTTACACCTGGCACCCCAAACGTACCTACCACACCCTCTCTAAATGTTTCTCCTACTTTAGCATTTAGGTCCCCTTCAACAATTACCCTCTCATTTTGTTCAAAAGTTCCTATACATTCTTAACATCTCCAAAAATCTCTCTCTCTCCTCTACACTCCTGTCTTCTCCAGGTGCATACACGCTTATTATGACCCACTTTTCACATCCGACCTTCAGCTTTGTTTCGCTTAGGGCCAGGACATCCAACTTCTTTTCATTCATAACATCAGCAATCATCTCTTTCTTATCATCTGCACTACATCCACGCACATTCAAGCATCCCAGTTTTATAAAACAAATTCTTCTTCTCTTTTTTAGTAAAGGTATACAGAAGGGGTTACTAGCCCATTGCTCCCGGCATTTTTGTCGCCTCATACGACACGCATGGCTTACGGAGGAAAGATTCTTTTCCACTTCCCCATGGAGAATAGAGGAAATAAAGAAGAACAAGAGCTATTAAGAAAAATGAAGAAAAACCTAGATATGTGTTTGGGAATTAATTTATTTATTTTTATTACGGTCAAACTATTGTTTCATTTCTCCGTGGAGTCCCGCTCTATATGTGAACTAATTATAGCAGACCGAGAAGAGGGTAGGGCAGCGCTATGACACTCCCTATGGTAATGCCCACCACTTTCCTACCGTAAGATAATATCTAAGACGAGGTACCTTAATTCCTTGGGATAATATCTTGCCTGGAAGTTTCTTACTTCAATGGAATAATATCCAGCTGAAAGTACCTTACTTGCCAGGGATAATGCCCACTACGAGGTATCCTAATTCTTGGGATGGCATCCACCGCGAGGTACCTACCTCATGGTAATATCCTGTCACGAGGTGTCTTCGTACCCTAGTATGATTACTATCACGAGGTGTCTTACTTCCCTACGCTAATATACAGCAACTATTTACTTCCCCTCCCATACTGTCTATCTAGGAAGGACGAGCAGCCGCGATGAGGGAGGCAGGTCCCGTGTTATGAAGCACGGCAGGTCCCGTGTTATGAAGCACGGCAGGTCCCGTGTTATGAAGCACGGAATTTGGAGTTAACTGCTCGTGTCGAGGAAGCTGCAGACTCATCAGTATACAGAACATCGATAATAAATTCTCCTGGATAGAGAGGGGCGGAGGGAGGCTAATCTACGAATTTAGACGAGATGTGGCAGAGGCTGAGTCTTTCTATAGGTAGGTATTTTACGTTTAAATTTTTTTTTTGGAGAGTGTGAATAGTTTTTCGTGTTTATTTTATGACCAACCAGTGTTGGTCCTTCATTACTAATGCCACTTTCATGTGGTACCTTTATTATCAGAAAAAATATGTGACTATTCCACTGCCTTTCTGATGGAAGATGACAAGCAGTTGCCAGAAAAGAACCTGCGACAATCCACTGGACGTTTTGTATCAGAGGTAAAGACGTTGCCAGGACTAAACTGTTACTATACCAGTTTCTTGTACCAGTGTGGCTCTTGACTAAAGGCTCGAATTCGTGTTAATGGTTAATGGATCAGGTGAATTATACGTGCCTTCCTCCCCGGCACTGTAGCAATGATTCACCAGGTGCCTGACTAATGATATAGATGAAGGATTCAGAGAACCGACAAGTTATAAATTAGACACATATGCAACATTTGGGTATCTTTATTGAGGAAACGTTTCGCCACACAGTGGCTTCATCAGTCCAATACAAAGTAGAAAGGTGTAAAAAGAGTAGGAGTTTTGAGGTAATCAGTCCCTCGGCCTGGAGTCGATGTGTTCAGTTCATCGACTCCAGGCCGAGGCTGACCTCAAAACTCCTACTCTTTACACTTTCTCTGTATTGGACTGATGAGCCACTGTGTGCAACTTCCTAATAAAGATACCCAAATGTTGCATATGTGTCTGACTAATGATGCCTGACCAGATCTCTGTAAACACGTCACTGTGAACACGCTTATTAGTCTGTTAGTCTCTATCGCCTGCATCAGACGATAGAGGAGAAATCAGCTATTTTATAAGTATGAGCAATATTGATTACTGAAAAGGTCGAAGAGATTTATGCTCCAGTATAATACATGTCCTGGTGTGGTGACCCAGGCATCAGTTTTACCGTTGCAATGTGTGAAATTAGGGCCTTTAGACTTTAACTTAAAAATATAATAATTGGTTTGCATAATTTTACTTAATTTTGTCTTGCATTAAATGCTAAATATTTTTTCAAAACAATTATGAATTTAAAATATATTTTTTAAACTTCCAATTAATAGTTTAATTAAATAAAGTTTGAATAAAAATGATGGTGAATCAGCGATGACGGAATAGATTAATGGCTTCCATTAGCTTTGCAAGGACAGGACTTAGCCTAGTGTTTACTGCTCTTGCATGTTGCTCCCCCTGAACTAGTATTAACAATAAAGCTAGTACAATAATCAGTATGACAGGAAAATTAATGTTATTTGGAAAAAAAAGACAAAATGCGAACAATAAGAGATTTTATTGAAATTGTATGGGTTCTGGGAAGTGCTTTGGAGTACCCAAAGTTCCAAGACCGAAACGTTTCATTTTGTGTCTTTTCTTTAATAACATCCTGTCGGTACTACGTACCATTTTTATCAGTAATGATATTAGTAATAATATTAATAGTAAAGCTAATAATGCCCATAGTCACTTATACTCATATCTCCGCTTTCTAGAGAGTGCTGAAGAGAAACATGCACGAAAAAGATAGCAGTGTGACAAGGTGTCACTTGACACATTGTGCAGGCTACCTGCCCCCTGTGGAGCCGATTACATTTCATCCTAACAACGAACCAATGAACACTACCTTCCTTTCTCTATAGCAAAACTGATTTCTTCTGAAGTAATTTTTTTTGAGACACAATCGCTGAAGAATATAGAGTTGAAAAGCTGACATACAAACAGTTAAAAATTACATTGTTAAACAGGGAAACAGTTGCAGTGACCGAATAGTTGGGGGGAAGGGGGTGGGGGCCTTCATACCGGTGTTGGACTCTTGATCTAAAGAACTGGATCTACCATTCCTTTACTTGGATCAATCCTGATCACCTCCCATTCTCCAGGCGTTGTATGACCCGATTATTATCTCGTCTTCACAGATGGGCTAATGAGCAGCAGAAGTGCATCACACTATTAGATTATTATTCTCTGAACCATTCATCTACATCCTGTCTGACACAGCAACATCTTGGGATCTTGATACAAACGAATTCTTCAACCCTTGTCCAACCTTTGGACGAAGACCTACTTCGACTAGTGGATGGTACCACTATGACCCCACCTCCTCCTGCTTCACCTCACCTGATTACAACATATAAGCCACCTCTACGGCCTTGTGCTGCACTTCCAGCAAGATTGATGGACTGAACACATCGACTCCAGGCCGAGGGACTGATTACCTCAAACTCCTCCTGTCCTTACAACTTTCTACTTTGTATTGGACTGATGAAGCCACTGTGTGGCTAAACGTTTCCTCAATAAAGATACCCAAGTGTTGCATATGTGTCTAATTTATAACTTGTCGGTTCTCTGAACCATTCATCTACATCTTGTATGACCCTCATGGGCTTAGTGCTTCCCATTGACGATAATAATAATAATAATATTAATAATAATAATAATAATAATAATAATAATAATAATAATAATAATAATAATAATAATAATAATAATAATAATAATAATATTGATAATAATAATAATAATAATAATAATAATAATAATAATAATAATAATAATAATAATAATATATAATAATAATAATAATAATAATAATAATAATAATAATAATAATAATAATAATAATAATAATAATAATAATAATAATAATAATCTGATAGTGTGATGCGCTTCTGCTGCTCATTAGCCCATCTGTGAAGACGAGATAAAGAAATGACAGACAAATAAGAAAGAGAATAAGAGAGAGGGAGGTGAAGGAATGTGAAGGAAAGAGGGTAATGGAAGAAACGTTTCTAGACAATATATAAACGGATGTGCAGATATCAAATTAAATAACCCTATAAGTACGATAAAATAGAGAGAAGGGGGAAATAAGCACAAAAGAGAACAAAGGAAAACTAAACAGGAAGAGAAATGATGAAGGCATTGGTAATATGAAAGAAAATTGGAGAAGACAGATCAGATGAACGATTTGTGAACAAAGGAGGTAGGGATGAAAAGGAAGGTAGGAAGAAAAAGCGAAACAGGAAAGCAGCAGAGGCGCCTAAACAAGGAGGAGGAGGAGGAGGAGGAGGAGGAGGAAGAGGAAGAGGAGAGGCACAACGAGGATTGAGTAGCAGATCCCTCCCGTCGTCACTGCACTCAGTCTCGCGTCTTCCTGCTCACCACTTATGCTTTTTCTTTCTGTTCTTCTGAGTAGTTTCTCCAACGTTCCTCTATCCCAATTTACCTACCTGCTCTCTTCCTCTCAGTTCTCCAGACGCTTCAAAATTGCTTTGGCCATCCAATCTTCATGTACACCAATTTCAACACAGTTCTTTTCGACTCTTGACCCATCAGCGTGTTATATTTACATTTTCCAGTTACTCAACCATAGAGACCTCCAAATATGCCTTCAGTTGGCCGGAATTATCCGTTACCAAGAGGAATCCATCTGTGAGGTATCAGAATTGATGATTAGACTAGTATTTTTCTTGACTATCGATGACGCAAACATGTTAGTGGGTCGAGGATGGAGTCAATGAAGGATTAGACACTTTTGCGACAGTTGGAATAAAGATTTCCCAAGCTTGCAGAAGTAATTAATTATTCAACTTGTCTGTTTTCTAAACCATTTACATCAAGACACATTCAATAAAGGAAGGAATTGGAGGAGTCAACCATATTAAGACCTAGAGATGGCATCCATCTTTTGAGTTTGGGATGCATCCATTTTGGAATTAGAGTACACATCCCTCCTTGGAGTTCGATGAATTATCCATCCTAGGAATTCGAGGAGATATCCATTTTAGGAGTTCGGGCAGTCATCCATATTAGAATCATGAGGAGACATCTTTCCTAAGTCTAGATGGAGGCATCCACCTTTGAACTCCGAGATGCATCCACCCTAGGAGTTTGACGAGGTATTCATCCTTGGAATTCAAGAAAACATCCATCCTAGTCGCTCGATCAGCAACTATTTCAGGAATTCGACTAGTCATTTATGTTAGAAATTCAAAGAGGCGACCATCTTAGGAGGTTAAGGAAGCATCCATCTTGGTGTTCGAGGTGGAGGCGGGACGATAAGGCTATGCTCCACACCTAGGACAGTTATTGACCACCGTGGAAGGCTGTCGGAGAGGCGATTGCGCTCCCCGTCTCCGGCTGCCCTGGTGATGAGGCCGTACTGACGTTCTCTTTATGCTTGTATCAGCTCTTTTAGCGTAAAGAGGATAGAACCCGACTCCAACTTGGCAGAAATTAAAAAAGAGTGAAGTGTACTGGCTTCCTTACGCAGATCCTGGGGTTGGATTTTGAGTAACGTTTGTATGTTATGTTATTTCTCTTCTTTATTGCTTAGGATTGTTTTTACACTGTTGAATTCACAGGGTAAGAACTGTTAAACTGTTAAACTGCTACTTCCCATGTATGCGGCCAACAACAGTCGACTCACATCCAGATACCTGTTTGCTGCTAGATAAACAGGGGCAGTAATCGTTGGAAGACTTGTGTACACGGTTCGCTACCTACAACTGTTTACGTTTTCGTAATTCGTTAGTTATTATCATCATTATCTAGGCCATTATCAGCAATACTGCAACTACTACTATTGCAGTTTATTATGTTGCTGATGCCACGGCCAGTGCTACAACAATTAATTATTTTGCCACTGCTATTAGTGCTAAAATAACTGGAGTAATTATGAATTCTGCTGCTGCCAGCATTGCTTCTAAACCTAAATTTGCACAGGCTCTGGATACCTTACCACTTCCAATATGACTGCCATATTTGTGTTTTCTCTTTTTTATTCGGATCAGTCGTGGTGCTCTGTGAAGCTCTTCTATCATGACTATTACATTCATGGATTGGACTAAACCCGCAAGGGAGGTGGATCATACACTGCCAGAAGATTAGGAAGCAATCACATTCTATCCAAGGAAAGGGAGAGTAGTTCCATTTCTTTGGACCAAAAACTCTTCACCGGCGTCAAGGCGCCCATGCCCCTCCCATGAAGGGTGTGATGCTCTCTTACTGCGCCTCCGCTGGCAGTGTTCCCCTGTTCTCTTTCAGCTCCGCATGGGAATATTTCCGTTCAAATGTAAAATGCAGGAATTCTGCCGGACTTCTGCTTCTGTTTGGGGAATTCACGACGAGTGTAGCTGGCGACCTGTTGCTGACCATCATTTTCTAACATAACATAGTGCGGATGGATAAAAAGAGAAAAATGCAGTATAATGCTATTCTTTATTGACAACGTTTCGCCCACACAGCTTTATCAAGTCACAAACAGCTCTGTTTGTGACTTGAAAAAACTCTCTATATGTACGAAACATTGAAATAAAAGATCACATTACACTGCATTTGTCTCTTTTTCCATCGTGTCGGTATTTTATACCGTTTGCTGCAAGTAGTGCAGGTGGCGAGACTTTCTGTGATCACACAGGTAAGCAAACAGAGGCTTGTCATGAAACTTGCTTCAGCACACTGGACAACTCTGTCTTTCGATATGAATATTTCAAACCGTTTGAAATCATCTGAAGACGAATTAAAAAGCAGAGTGCAGTGTATTATAGAAACTTTGGCTTTTGTGATCGCTACTCAGTCGTTTCTAGTTTGTACATGATGTTTTCCCATAATCCTCTCGCAGGGGTGCCGTGATTCTGGTGAAAGACTCCTTATTTGTGAGGTTAGATTTAATCTCCCTTTCCTCGTATTAAACATGATTGCTTTCCCTTCCCCAGGCGCTGTATGACCATTATGGGGGAATATATACTACAGCTTCTACTACTATTGCTGCTGCTGCTACTACTACTACTTCTACTACTACTACTACTATTGCTACTATTACTACTACTATTGCTACTACTACTACTGCTGCTACTACTAATACTACTACTTTTATTACTACTACTACTGCTGCTACTGCTACTACTATTACTGCTGCTACTACTATTTCTACTACTACTATTACTGCTACTATTACTATTGCTACTACTATTAATACTACGACTATTAATACTACTACTATTAATACTACTACTATTAATACTACTACTGCTCATACTACTACTACTACAGCTGCTGCTGCTACTACTACTTCGACTACTACCACTACTACTATATACTACTACTACTACTATTACTAATATTTAACTTAAATTATTAATACTACTACTACTGCTGCTACTACTACTACTTCTACTACTACTATTACTACTACTATTATTACTAATACTACTATTATTCCACTACTGCTTCTGCTGCTACTGGAAATAAATGGTATAAAATACCGACACAATGGAAAAATAAACACATAAGCAGTATAATGTGATCCTTTATTACTACGTTTGCCCAGCAGTGCTTTATCGATCACAGACAGATCTACCTGGAAAATGAGCAACATGGAATATATAGGGTACAGTCAGGTGGAGAATGCTGGGTCAGGTGGAGAAAGCTGCATGTGACAGTCTTAAAAGTAGTGTGATAGTTAAAAACATTGTGTGACTTAAAGGACCTGCAGTGTACTATTCTTGAGTTCTAGGTGGGATAGCGTTGAAGAAGTTTCTTGGCAATAGGTTCAGCTATGTTGTAGAAGCCGTTGTTCTGGTTGAAGTTGTTGGATATACAGATGAGTGATGATTCTAGGATTCTTCGGTATTGCGTGTTGTCTTCTCTGGCGATGAGTCTTGCGTTTCTGTAGTTGATTAAATGGTTGTGTAAATTTCGGTGTTGAACACAGGCATTTCTTGAGTCGTCAGATCTGCCTGCGTACTGGTGTTCTGAAATGCGTGTTTGTAGGTCTCTGGATGTTTCGCCAATGTATAATTTGCTGCAGCCATTACAAGGGATTGTGTATACCCCTGCCGTGGATTGAAGCTATCCTCGTCACTTCATTAGAGACTGCAGACGACGGACATTAAACATCTTCAACACACCCAGAGAAGACACTGCTGAGAAGAGATACATAGTCCTTCCCACCAACTCCATTTCCAAACAAGTTTTCAACATTTTTTCTAAGACCTCATTCCGAGTATCCACCTCCACATCCACCACCATCAAGGACATTACCAGTAACAGACAGGAAAAGCTTCAATCCACGGCAGGGGTATACACAATCCCTTGTAATGGCTGCAGCAAATTATACGTTGGCGAAACATCCAGAGACCTACAAACACGCATTTCAGAACACCAGTACGCAGGCAGATCTGACGACTCAAGAAATGCCTGTGTTCAACACCGAAATTTACACAACCATTTAATCAACTACAGAAACGCAAGACTCATCGCCAGAGAAGACAACACGCAATACCGAAGAATCCTAGAATCATCACTCATCTGTATATCCAACAACTTCAACCAGAACAACGGCTTCTACAACATAGCTGAACCTATTGCCAAGAAACTTCTTCAACGCTATCCCACCTAGAACTCAAGAATGGTACACTGCAGGTCCTTTAAGTCACACAATGTTTTTAACTATCACACTACTTTTAAGACTGTCACATGCAGCTTTCTCCACCTGACCCAGCATTCTCCACTGACTGTACCCTATATATATCTCCATGTTGCTCATTTTCCAGGTAGATCTGTCTGTGACTCGATAAAGCCACTGCGTGGGCGAAACGTTGTCAATAAAGGAAAAAGCTTTACCCAGTGCATTATAATTGGCTTATGTAGGTTTGAAATTTTTCCAGATAATCGTAATGCATGGCAGTTGAATTTCAACGTACTGTACTTTATGTTTATTTTCCATTCTTACTATATATTACTACTACTTTACTACTACTATATTACTACTACTATTACTACTACTACTACTATTACTACTACTGCTACAACTACTACTACTTCCACTACTGATAATTAAAATTATAATAATGATAATAATCATACTAACGTTGGTTACTATTAGGCGAAGTCGAAACTGGAGAAAAAGTTTTGCGCTATTAGGTCAGTCTGTCCATTCTCTTGTAACCTGACATATCCATCTATTTATTTTATTATCCATCCCTTCAAACCTTGATGTATTAATCCATGAGTGTACAATTCACCTAGCTATCCAATCTATCGATAATCTATTTAATCATGTGATAATCCATTCCTTAGTCCATTTATCCAGTCATCCGATTATCCATAGGATTATCCACCTACTTCTCCCTTCATCCACCCAAACCTACCGTCCAAGACAAAATAATCACCGTGGAAAAACCCTGAACTTTAGTATATGATTTGTTCCTCCAGTGAACAGTGGCACTAAGGAAGCATACACATGACGCTCTCCATTTTCCTCGTATCTCCAGGTCTCTCATTTCACTTAAAAATGGAATGGAACGCCGAAATGTTCCGGAGAGGGATTCCCACGAGAGAAAAAAAATAAAAAAAGTTTTTTTGTAGAGTATTTTCTTACATTTTCAGCCATTTGACAAGAACCAAAGAAGCATTATATATATATATATATATATATATATATATATATATATATATATATATATATATATATATATATATATATATATATATATATATATATATATATATATATTGTGCCGATTAGGTAAAACTTACGATTTTGACTAGAATAGCAACGCTCACCTTGCCATATAAGACAAGTGAAAATTTGTGTATGCAATAATTTCGCCAAAATCATTCTGAACATAACGAAAAATATATTTCATTGTGTTTGTTTATTAATAAATTAATGTTAACGTATCTAAAATATATTTAGTTGGGTTAGGCTAAATTAAATTGCGCTTGTTGTAATAAGGTTAGGTAGGTTTTCAAAGTTTTTATTGGTACAAATTTATAAATTCTTACATAAATATAAGTGAAAAAATATATCTTTAAACGTATAAGAGAAAATTTTAGAAAGGACTTAATTTTAGATGAGTTCTTGCTAATTGACCAGATTTACCTAATCGGCACGACATATATATATATATATATATATATATATATATATATATATATATATATATATATATATATATATATATATATATAGTATATCGTCGATTAGGTAAAACTGCATTTTGGCTTAAATAGCAACATGCTTACCTTTGCCATATAAGACAAGTGAAAATTGTTGACATGCCATAATTTCGCCAAAATCATTCTGAACATAACGAAAAAAATATATTTCATTGTTTTTGTTTATTATTAAATTAATGTTAAAGTATCTAAAATATATTTAGTTGGGTTAGGCTAAATTAAATTGCGCTTGTTGTAATAAGGTTAGGTAGGTTTTCAAAGTTTCTCTTGGTACAAAATTATAAATTCTTACATTAACATAAATTAAAAATATATCTTTAAATGTATAAGAGAATTTTTAGAAAGGACTTAATTTTAGATGAGTTCTTGCTAATTGACCAGTTTTACCTAATCGGCACGACATATATATATATATATATATATATATATATATATATATATATATATATATATATATATATATATACGTGTATGTGATGGTATGCTTTAAGTAACTGCTATGTATGGAACATTGAACATGTCTTATATATATACAAATGCTTTATCGTATTCACTGTTTGACAGTCTGTAACTCTGTCTAGACAGTTAGCTCATCAGTCCACGATTTGATGAAATGATCCAACGGAGGCTCAATCCTCGGTTTGCTAACAGCGAGACAGACGCCCTGCCTGACTGAACCTGCAAAGTTTTACACGAATTATATTCCTTAAGGTACGATAACACAAACCCTCCACCATACTATCCCTTTATCACACAAACCCTCTTCTATACTCTCCCTCCACCACATGAACCCACCATCATACTCTCCCTCCATAACACAAACCCTCCAACATGCTCTCCCTCCATCACAAACTCTCCACCAGACTCTATATCCATCATACACTTCCTCCATCACACATTCCTTCCTACACTCTCCCAGCACAAGTCTCTACTTATATCTCATTTTCTTTACTTTAAACTCCACCAATCAGTCTCTTCTACATTTACTCCAGTCGTCTTCTACTTCTTCCTCTCATCCTACTTATCCACTTTAACCTATCCTCTCTCCATGCTCCGTCTCTCACCCGTGCTCTGTCTCTCACCTCTGCCTCTCTCTCTCTCTCCCCTGCTGTCTCTGCCAGTACTGCAGATGACGCGTGTTACAAACATCGCTAGCTACCAATGAAATGAATGAGGCTTCTCAGGTCAGAGGCTCGTTTGTCATGACATCTGTTAGTTCCGGTAGCTTTGTTGAGCGGCTGAGTGCACAGCCTACCAGATATTTTGTCGAGGTGAGAATGTACGCGATAGGTCAGCAATTAGAGAGAGTTCAAAAGGGAGCAGGGGAAAGTGAATGGGTAAGAGGAAGAGTGGGAATTGGAAAGATTAAAGTCGTTGCTTCCGTCGCTTGTCTCATTAAAACACCTTGTATATAACGCAGAACAGCGTCGAGACGTACGACAATGTATTTGTATCGGTCATTATGCTTGTGTAACATAAATAATTATGGAAGCAGTGCGTAATAACCACTCAGGATGAAACTTTTCAAGTGCGTAAGAGGGACAGTGGAAATGCGAGAGAGAGAAGAAAGGGGGAGATAAAGCAAAAAACTGGGGGAGAGAGAGAGGGAGAGTTTGAATGAAAAGTGTGATTGGGAGAGAGTGGGATTGGGAGAAGTGAAAGAAAAAGGGAATGAAAGAGTGAATGCGAGAAATGTAAAGAGTCAATGAGAATGAACGGTAAATGAAATAAGAGAATAGAAATTGCAAGAAAGTAAGAAAGGAAATTAGAAATATGGAGAATCGAAATGAGAAAAAGAAAGTAGCAGTGAGAAAGAGGGAATAAGAGAATCTGCGAGAGGCAATAAGAGAGAGAGAGAATGAGAAGAAACTGCAGTAAATAATGAATGAAAGAAGGAAAAAGACGGATAAAAAGAGAAATGAATGATTGATTTGTTTGGGTACGGCAAACAAAAATATTCCTGAATGAGAGATTTTGTGGCTAAGTGACAAAATCTCTCCGTCTGCCATTGGCTCCAACAACAGAAGAAGTTTGGGAAGCGATAAAACGACTGACTCACAAGCGGGAGACTGGAGGTCGCCTCCTGCTGTTGTGAGAAATGTTTGTGAAAACATTTCTGTTTTTGTTAGGAGGAGAGAGAGAAGAGAGAGAGAGAGAGAGAGAGAGAGAGAGAGAGAGAGAGAGAGAGAGAGAGAGAGAGAGAGAGAGAGAGAGACAGACAGACAGACAGACAGACAGACAGACAGAGAGAGAGAGACAGACAGACAGACAGACAGACAGACTCACAGACACGTAAACAACGGTTGACAAGAATCTGTGTACGTTTTCGGGAAAGAGCGGAGGAGTTGTGTCCTGGACGAGCACGTAGTATAACGGAGACCTCGAGATGAGGCAGAGCACTTATTAATGCCATCAAAAACAAAATGGACGGAAATATACATAATTAGAAAGGCACGGGATGTAGATTAGGCCAAGGAAATAGCTTCATGAAGACGTTACATATTCTTAAGCCCTAAAGGCTTGCTAAAATTTACGTTTATTCTGCATTGTCTAAATACCTATAACCACAAACAGAAATGAAAACTGCGCTCTCCAGAGATGTGCTACACTCTATCAGTATTCGATGGGAGCGTTAATGTTTAGCGGACAGCGGATATGATGATTAACAAGTGGAAGTCATCCATTAGAGATGTAAGAGCTTCATCAACGAGAGAAGACAGGATGCCATCACTAATGAAGACAGATAATGGAAGACGTTACTGTCTATGTGGAGGTTTTCTCCAGAGATGGAGCTAAGTTGTTATATAGAAGTCGCTAGTTCTCTGTTATGAAGATAAGGCATCCATTAGAGATGTAAGAGCTTCATCAACGAGAGAAGACAGGATGCCATCACTAATGAAGACAGATAATGGAAGACGTTACTGTCTATGTGGAGGTTTCTCCAGAGATGGAGCTAAGTTGTTATATAGAAGTCGCTAGTTCTCTGTTATGAAGATAAGGCTAGAATACTAGAAAGTTCTCACTTTGCTCTTCGCTCCTTCCTAACACACCACCTGTGTGGTGCCGAAATTTATCATTCTGCTTAGAACAAATAAGTGCATTATATAATGTTTGGAAGTTCAGACTTACTGCTGACGATGATGCTTCTATTAATGCAACTATTACTGCTTCCTTCTACTATTACTATTGATACTATTACTTGTGCTTCTGTTGCTACTACTACTACTACTATTACTGCTAGTAACAGTGGTAGAATTGCCGACAAAATGGTTTTCAAAATTGACGAGTTGAAGATTGCGACACTTGTGCAACATATGGGAATCTTTATTAAGGAAACGTTTCGCCACACAGTGGCTTCATCAGTCCAAGAAGAGAGGGGTACAGCATATGGCCCAAGAAGTGGCTTATATACTGTAGTCAGGTGAGTCGAAGCAGGAGGGGGCAGGATCACAGTGGAACCATCCACTGTTGTAAGTAGGTCTTCGTCCAAAGGATGGACACGTATGAAGAATTCCTTGTATTAAGTTCCCATGATATTGCAGTGTCTATCAGACACTGCAACATCATAAGTCCAATATTTGCAGTTGCACTCATGTCTGTACTGCATCTCCTCACTCGTAGTTTCATATTGTCGTTTCACGTCATCAAGTCACCCTAAATTCCAAATAGCTCATCTTGTTTGAGTGTCTGATGGTTTGTAATCGAAATTTCCTAGCACTGTTGGCATTGCTGCTCACAACTAGTAGCGTTTCTGTTTCGCAATTAGCGAACGGAGGACATTTCTTGGCATTCCATGGCGTAAATGACTCAAAAGGCTTTAATAGTACTCGCATCAACATTAGCATTATCTCTCTTTATCTCTTATGGAAACTAAGCATGTAGAAATTATAAAAAATGTGGAAATGTGTTATATACATAAATAAATCGGAAAATCTTGATTTTGAAAATAAAAAAGACACAAAATTATAAATATTTCGAAGTTGCTCCCTTATCCTCCTCTAGTAGAGAGACAAATGCCAATTTAAGAATCATATTGTTCTTATTTTGTATACAGTATTTTGTTTTGTTTTTCAAAAGGAAAGTTTTCCTAGTGTTATGGGAATACTGTAAGCATTTAATTCTTCACGTTTCCTCAACATTGTTTGTGTCTGAATGGTCATTCGAGTTTGCATTACATCTTTACAACTTTTATTGATCTGTGGTTGCAAATCGTCTTAATATTGCTGTGTATAGCAAAGTTTGTTCTAATTTTAAGACGTGTAATATTAAAGTCAGTTTTACAGAATTTTCTTTCTCCTGCCCCGCCCTTCCATTCCCCCTCTTCTCCGCATCACACGAATGTACCAAGTCTAAAATATTACTTCCTGGTGTTGAACTTGCCCTTCGCCTCCGCATCACACGAATGTACCAAGTCTAAAATATTACTTCCTGGTGTTGAACTTGCCCTTCCCCTCCGCATCACACGATTATACCAAATCTAAAATATTACTGCCTGGTGTTGGAGTTGTACTAAGCTCGGACTAGAACTTGTTTTCCAATATGCTAATGTTTGTTACTTTTTAATCTCCTGATTGATTGTTGCGATTAGAGTTTACGTTGTCGAAAACGCCCACTGTTTTCAAATCGCTGTCTCTAATTAATGACTTCAATTTATCACAGAAAATTTTGTCATTTGATATAATCGGGTTCAGAGGCTCTCGTCCTCCTCATCCTTGAATCATATCTGATTGCGTTCCATTCCTAGGGCACTAGGCCCTTATGGGCATAGCGCTTTCCCATGAAGATAGCAATAATCATTGTCTCAACGAATTTCAAAGTAAAAGGAATTCTTCTTTTTGCTGCTTGTTTATGGATATTACTTGCAGTTGACTCGCAACTAAAGCAGGAAAAAAATTGTGCAAAAGAAACGTTAATTAGGACAACGTTTCTTTGTATTTCTGTACCATATAATGTATGATCAGCGATAACTGATGCATTTTTCTCCTTCATCCTCACCGACGGCTCGATCCTATGGCAAGCCAGTGCGTTATCCATGGGACCATATCAGCTTAGATTTAGGCCGGTTAGTTTTAGAGTGGCCAGCCTTGAGTTCGTACCCTCAGTGCGTAGAGTTGTTTACAATCGTGCCATTACGCTTTATAGAGTCTGGAGTTTTAGGACTCACTTGCCATGGATTCAAACCCCAAACGTTCTTTGGTTTATAGTCTTTATCTACTATACGGTTTCTACATTCAATGTTCCTATTCGCTACGTGATATCCTTAGTCATTATCCTATATCCTAATTCTTTTTCACATATCCTAATTCTCGTTTTTATCTGATATCCCTGTTTTTTATCTGATTTCATTATTCTTCATCTGATGTTTTTACTCTCTGTCACCTGTACTTATTCTATATCTGTTATTCCTCTTCTTTATCTAATGTGATATTTACCTGTTAACTGTTTCCTGTGACTGATCTGTGACACCTGCAAAAACTTTCCTGATGTCTCACCTTTAGACTCACCTGTACAGGTGAAAGAGAAGCCCGAAGCGGCCTTTGGTGTATTTCCGTGTGACTCAAGAAGAGCTTCATTAATTTGACGAAACTCATCAAGAGCTTTATGAAATTAATGAGATTTATTGAGAGTTTCATTAGTCTGACAAAACGTAGGGAGTATTGTATTAGCCTGAGCTCAAATAGAGCTTTATATACTTGATGAAGCTCGAGGATAGCTTTATTAAATTGATTAAGCTTTATTAAATTAAAGAATAACCTGGGGAAATAGGATAACAACATTCAAAATACTCAAGGGGCTTAAAGAGGCAGACAGGGATAGACTGAGAGGCGGAAAAAAGTCCACGAGGGAACAGACGTAAGTTAAAGACACAGATGAACGTTTCGAAATATTGTAAAGTGATCAAAGTTCAAATATGAACTTTGTTTTTCTTGGCCACTTCGTTGCCAGGGGAATCATAGACATAGTCGCTAAAAACAGTGATCAAAGAAGGTGACGCAATAAAAAATGAGCACTGGATGTTTTATGTGGCATAAACCAAACAGAATTTGGTATTCTCTTTATTTTCTTTCATTTTGTAATAAAGCCATTACATTCGTACATGTGTTTGTTATTATTTTCGTTTTCTTTACAGGTGAGAATGGAAGGGAGACTTAGAAGTGAGGGATAGAACAGCTTGGTAAGTGTAAACTGGAGGTGATAAATTCGTCTCCCTTGATGCATTTGTTAGTTACGTCTTCACCAGTATCCCTTTCTAGTGACAGGAGCACGACTTTAATCATGGGGTTCCTCGATTATTATTATTATTATTAATATATATATATATATATATATATATATATATATATATATATATATATATATATATATATATATATATATATTTCCAGTGTTTGCCTCACTTATTACCTCTTTTAATTCACTTATTTAAAACCAGATGTGTGTCGGTCACCGAGCGATTCAATAAAGGAATCTCCATATCGCTGAAGCCCATTTCCCTTATAATTCAATGCACGCAAAATGAATAGTACAGAGTGCGGCACGCTATACTAACTAACTAACTTATATATTGTAAATGAAGATTTGAAACCACTCACAAGTTATCAAATGAAAACTAGTAACCTATTTCCTTCAATCAAAACTGTAAATGGGCACATAGAGAAGACAAAAACAGTTGAACCTTTCATTAAGAAAGATACACTAGTACTGAAGGTTTGAAGGCGATCAGACGAGTATTTCTATTCACATGGAAACCAAAATCAAGACTACATTTAGAAAATTAACAGAAGAGCACCTACTTATCCCATTAGTTCCATGCATTTTTCCCTAGATCTAGTTGACAAGCATTGAAAGTTTGAAGTCGATTCGATGAGGCGTTCCTCAGATTCTTCCTGGTCTCGGGCCAAGAACAGAACACTTTCCTGAGTATATTATTGACTCAACGATGAAGCCTCACAACAATGTAATATTTAATAGCTGACCAAACTCATGAAATTAAAAACTCCTTATAATGCGAGTTTTTATATTTCTCAGTTTTCTCCTCTCATGTATATTCCTTTATAAATTTTCTAAAAACCTGTGAGATATTTAAAAGAAACTCCCATCTGAGTTCTTCCTATGAGCTTCCAAACAAGGTCGGCTCCGAGGTTTAAGAAAAGAATTGCAAATTGGCATCTACATAGTCCAATAACAATCCGAAGATTTCTCTTAGTAAAATACTTCAGTACTGAAGGTACTGCGCCGAGCGCATTTCATCTTGTATTCAAAGTGTATCACACATCAGCACATTACTACATTTCTTAGCTATCCTTAGGAACAGTTGGTCACTGCTTGGCAGTATGTGTGCATCATCCTGGTACTGGGTGTCCAACTAGGTGTAGTAGGCTCTCAGATAGCTTCAGAGTGAGGGTGGAGGCTTAGAAACTGTCCGGGCCCTCACACCCTCACCTGCCTTGGATGCCTCGCATAGTTTTTGCTGGATCAAGATTATGTTAGTTTTCTAATTTTCACAAATGTCACAAAGTATAGTTCACCTCACATCTACCACAAACTTTTACTACCATTCTCGTTAATTTTGTGACCACCGTCACTACCACCACCACATCCACGACGAACACCATCACCCCAACCACGTCAACCTTCACTAACACCACCGGCATCACCCTCAAAATCACTGTCATTCTCACTTTAACTATTACCACAAACACCCTCAAGAACACATCACAAATACCACTGCAATCAATGCCACCAAAACCATCACACACCCAACCACCGGGTTCAATTCCCAGCGGGGCCGAAACATTTCGAAGTGTTTCCTTACACATACACACACACACACACACACACACACACACACATACACACACACACACACAAACACACACACACACACACACACACACGCACACACACACACACACACACACACACACACACAAGATAGTCATTGCAGTGATGTATAACCCACCACAGAACTGCAGGAGGCCAGGAGAAGAAAACGATGAGAACAACAGAGCGATGGTGGACACCCTGGCGGAGGTGGCAAGAAAGGCACACATGAGCAGAGCGAAGCTACTGGTCATGGGAGATTTAAACCACAGGGAGATCGACTGGGAGAACCATGAACCAAGTGGGGGTCCAGAAACTTGGAGAGCCAAGATGATTGACGTGGTACTGGAAAACCTGATGCACCAACATGTCAGGGACACGACCAGAGAGAGAGAGGAGAAGATGAACCAGCAAGACTGGACCTTGTATTCACCCTGAACAGCTCAGATATTGAAGACATAACGCACGAGAGCCCCCTGGGAGCCAGTGACCATATGGTGCTTAGCTTTGAGTACATTGTAGAGCTTCAGGTGGAGAGGGAAAACAGTACTGATAGAGACAAACCAGACTTTAAAAGAGGAAACTACACGGGCATGAGGAATTTCCTGCAGGACGTTCAGTGGGAAGGGGAAATGGAAGGACTGACAATAAATGAAATGATGGAATACGTAGGGGCAAAGTGCAAGGAGGCAGAGGAACGGTTTATACCCAGAGGCAAAGGATTAAATGGGAAGGCCAGAAAGAGCCCCTGGTTTACCCAAAGGTGCAGGGAGGCAAAGATTCAGAGTATCAGAGAATGGAAACGGTACAGAAGGCAAAGAACCCAGGTAAACAGAGAGATTAGTAGAAGAGCTAGAAACGAGTATGCACAAGTACGGAGGGAGGCCCAGAAACAGTACGAAAATGACATAGCATCGAAAGTTAAGTCCGACCCGAAACTGATGTACAGTCACATCAGAAGGAAGACAACAGTCAAGGACCAGGTGATAAGGCTGAGGAGAGAAGATGGGGAACTCACAAGTAATGATCAAGAGGTATGTGAGGAGCTCAACTTGAGGTTTAAGGAAGTATTCACAATGGAGGAAGGAAGGCAGCTGGGTAGACAGGACGGGGTTCGTCACCAACAAGGGATGTACCAAGTGCTACAGGGCATACACACAACTGAGGAGCAAGTGAAGCAGTTACTCAGTGACCTCGATACCTCAAAGGCAATGGGTCCGGACAATATCTCCCCGTGGGTTCTTCGGGAAGGAGCTGAGGTACTGAGTGTGCCCCTTACCATAATATTCAACACATCCCTTGAAACTGGGCAGCTACCTGAGGTATGGAAGAAGGCCAACGTAGTCCCCATTTTTAAAAAAGGAGACAGAAAAGAGGCAATAAACTATAGACCGGTGTCACTTACATGTATAGTGTGCAAAGTCCTGGAGAAAATCATCAGGAAAAGAATGGTGGAACACCTCGAGCTGAACAGGATAATAAACACCAGACAGCACAGATTCCGGGAAGGCAAATCCTGTGTAACAAACCTCCTAGAGTTCTATGATAAAGTAACAGAGGTAAGGCAGGAGAGAGAAGGGTGGGTTGATTGCATTTTCCTGGACTGCAGGAAGGCCTTCGACACAGTTCCTCACATGAGATTAGTAAAGAAGTTGGAAGAACAAGCAGGTATAACAGGAAGGGCACTGGAATGGATCAGGGAATACCTCAAAGGGAGACAGCAACGGGTCATAGTGCGTGGTGAGGTATCACAGTGGGCGCCTGTGACGAGCGGTGTACCGCAGGGGTCAGTCCTAGGACCAGTGTTATTCCTGGTATATGTAAATGACATGACGGACGGGATAGACTCAGAAGTGTGTCTATTCGCGGATGATGTGAAAATAATGAGGAGAATCACATCGGAAGAGGACCAGGCAGGGCTGCAAACAGACCTGGACAAGCTCGACATCTGGTCTAGCAATTGGCTTCTCGAATTCAATCCTCCAAATGCAAAGTCATGAGGATCGGAGAAGGGCAAAGAAGACCGCTGACAGAGTACAAGCTAGGCGGACAAAGGCTACAAACCTCGGCAAAGGAGAAAGACCTTGGAGTGAGTATAACGCCAAGCACGTCTCCGGAGGCACACATCAACCAGATAACTGCGGCAGCATATGGGCGACTGGCAAACCTAAGATTAGCGTTCCGTTACCTTAACAAGGAATCGTTCAAGACACTGTATACCGTGTACGTCAGGCCCATACTAGAATATGCAGCACCAGTCTGGAACCCACACCTGGTCAAGCACGTAAAGAAACTAGAGAAAGTGCAAAGGTTTGCGACAAAGTTAGTTCCACAACTCAGGGGTCTGTCTTATGAAGAAAGGTTGAGGGAAATAGGACTAACAACACTGGAGGAAAGAAGGGTCAGAGGAGACATGATAACGATATACAAAATACTGCGGGGAATTGACAAGGTAGACAGTGACAGGATGTTCCAGAGAGGGAACACAGAAACAAGGGGACACAACTGGAAGCTGAAGACTCAGATGAGTCAAAAGGATGTTAGGAAGCATTTCTTCAGCCACAGAGTAGTCAGGAAATGGAATAGTCTAGAGAAAGATATAGTGGAGGCAGGAACTATACATAGTTTTAAGACAAGGTATGATAAAGCTCATAGAGCAGGGAGAGCAGAGACCCAGTAGCAGACAGCGAAAAGGCGGGGCCAGGAGCTGAGTCTCGACCCCTGCAACCACAATTAGGTGAGTACAATTAGGTGAGTACATACAACAGGCATAGTGTCTAATCGACATGTGCCTAGGACAAAATGGTAACTAACCAGCACCACCACCACCACCATCACCGACATAGCAACTACCTCTCCCCAGCACCCGTCTCAGCTTCGTCAGATCAGTGGACCCCAAGTGTGAATATTTGATGAGGCTGATGCAGCTGCATGTGTCTGTACCCTTTCCTGCACCTGTTACTGTGCCTGTACCGTGCCTGTACCTGCACCATGTTGGAAAGTATTATGATCTCTCTGACTGTTATTGTTGCTTTTCTGACTCATGCTCGACGGCGAAATATTCAGGTCTAGCAAATCTGGGAACTACTTATAAAATCAGCGTTGTCATGGAGGAAGCAGCGCCTGTTTGGAGCTCACACCTGATTATTCTTGTGAGGAATCTTGAGAAAATCCAAACATTCGCACCAAAACTGGTCCTGGAACTAAGAGTGCAGACCTACTAGGAAAATCAGTAATAGCTGAACTGTACGACCTTAGCACCGTGTTTCACAGACTAATTTACCAACCATCAGTTATGAAATTATAATCCCCGTGGCCCTTAATCATACATACTAGGGATTCTTTATTTAAATATGTTTCAGTGAATGGAACTCTCGGCCCCCAATAAAAATTCATGCTCAGCCCTTAAACAGAAGAATGGACAGAGACTTAAACCTTGGTCTTTGAGATCAGCAAAGTAGCAGACTCAGCGCTCTAACTATTCAGCCACGAGGATTCTAATATGAGCACCTATTACTCTCTGTTCATTCTTCTGTTTATTTATTGACAGTCGTTTATTATGACTTATCTTGGGTTTATGGATTATGTGACATGACGAGAGCCATAAAACAAGAAAATGTGCCTTAAGGACTGCAGAGAGACTCTAGAGTTTGTATGAATAAGGGACAAGGTAACAAGAGTGAGTGAAAGAATTGTAGAGGAATAAGACTATTAAGTTCACCCCAAAAAGTGTATGGCAGAATTGTTATTAAAAGAATTAAGGGTAAGACAGAAAGTAGGATTGCAGAGGAACAATGAGGATTCAGGAAGGCTGATCTTTGTTACAAGGCATAGGCCTAAAAGACATCAAGAGGTAGGGGATGTGTGGAACGGGTATTTACATTGAAGTATACATGCACATACATAAAGGTATGGAACTTTTTGTTGAATTTGTGGATTTAGAAAAGGCATATAATAGGATGGATATAGCAACAATGTGGCAGAAATTGCAAGTGTTGCAATAGGTTACTAAGAAAAGTAAAGAGTTTTTATGCTGATAGCAAGGCTATGGGATAGGATATGTAGGAGGAAGAGAGAGAGAGAGAGAATTATTTTCTAGTAAAAGTAAGTCTTCGACGTGGGTGTTTGATGTCACATGATTGTTTAACATATTTATTAATATAAACAGAGGTGAATGAAAGGTTGTTGGGGAGAGGTGTGCGATTAAAAGATAACGAATTAGAGACAAAGTGGGAGTTATTAAAGTTGCTCTTTGCCGATGGCACTGCTCTTCTCGGAGATATTATAGAAAAGTTGCATAGCTTGGTGGAGGAACTGTGTAGGGTATGTTAAAGAGGAAAATTTAAATTGATGATAGCAAGAAGGCGACGAAAGTAATAAAAATCTAGTCATTGTGAAAGAATGAATCACTTGTGCAACATTTGGATATCTTTATTGCGTAAACGTTTCGTCAGCGAGTGGCTTCATAATTCCAATATAGGGAAGAAAGGTGGAAGGCGAGGAGTTTGAGGTAATCAGTCACACAGTCTGAAGATGTGGTCATTCAATCAATCGAGACAAAAGTACAGCATAAGGGTAGAAAATGGGCCTTATATACTGCATCTAGGTGATGCGAAGCAGTTGTAGACGGTGTCACAAGTGGAAAAAACTACTACTCAAACTAGGTCATACCTATAAATTAGACAAGAATTCCCTGTATCAAGATCCCAAGATGAACATATACACTGACCAATGAAAGATATTAGAATATCTTAGCCTTTGCAGAACAGGCCAATTAAAAAATATATATATATATATATATATATATATATATATATATATATATATATATATATATATATATATATATATATATATATATATATATATTATTATATATATATATATATATATATATATATATATATATATATATATATATATATATATATATATATATATATATATATATATATATATATATATATATATATATATATATAAAATATATATATATATATATATATATATATATATATATATATATATATATATATATATATATATATATATATATATATATACTATATATATATATATATACTTCTATAACTTGCTGGGGACCCTCATCCTCAGAGAAGACAATAAACGTACCTTAGGGAAAACTCGAGGTTCTCCCCGGAGCTGTTAGAATATTTTTTCTCCTACCACTCCCTGTATATATTGAATGAGTGCTTTATTAATAGACAGAATACATTGACAGAAAACACAAACATGAACATGAATACATTGGTACAATATTTCAAAGATTATGAATCTCTTCCAGCTCCTCTAAAGCCGGACGCGAGCCCAGTACGCAGCATACATTCCCCTCTTGATGGCCACACTGAGGCGCTGGAACATGAAAGTGGCTGCCCTTGGGTCCCTGGTGGTGTCGATGAGTCTGGAACCCAGTTCTTTAAGGAAACGTGTTGCATTTTTTCCCCATGATCCAAAGGTCTCTGATCCCACAGAGAAAAATTGATACTGTTGGCTTATGTTCCTGTACTTGCCGATCTTGTACTCCTCCCTGTTGTCAGCAGCTCCTCCCTGTCGCCTGACACTGTGATGGATGTAGGTGTCAGCCAGTGTCGACACACAGGTATAGTCCCATGCTAAGAGCTTGCCATTCTCCCAAGGATAGATGGTGATCCCGTCGGGACGGTTTGCTGGGTTGTGGGCATTGTTGGCTGCTAGTGATCGGGGTTCTCTCTCGGCTGGGCATCCAGCTGTAGCAAGGGTTCTCTTTATGATGTCGCTGACTTCATTGTGTCTTGCATGCCAGCCCTTGGTTTTGGAACAGTTAAGACCATGTAGACCATATTGGTCGGCTTGCGCATCGCCGCAAATACACATTTATTCTGTGTGAATTAGGGCAGCAAGGCACATAGCCACTGCAATACGAAGGGTCTTAGGGTCGAGGCGTGTTCCCATGGGAACTGTTTGGAGGAAGTCCCCAGAGTAATGTGCACTCACAGCTAGGAGACGGGCTGTCTTCCTGTCTGATGTTACAGCCCTAAGCATGTTGGCAAGTATCTTTTCAGTGAAGGGGCCGTCCCAGCTTGACTGTTTGTAGGCCAGTTCTTCACTAGGTTTTGGTGTTGGAGCAGCAAGAGTCTCCCATTCAGCTATGGCACTGGTGTAGCTAGGGTCCTGTATTCCTGCTGAATCACTGAGGTTGTCTGGAAGAATTTGTTTTATTAGTTCATTTGATGCTATGGAAGAGGATAAGAAAGCTGGTAGGGCAATCTGGGAGGATTTGCGTACTCCCAGCCCCCCAAGCCTGACTGGAAGTGAGGCTTGCAACCACTGTCCATCTTCAAGGGAAAGATTCAATACACTCTCTAGCATGGTCTTGAGGAGAGAGTCATATTCCTTGAGTTTCAGACCGCTGAAGGCTGGGGAGCATCTGAGGAAGTATGTAAGTTTTGGGATTGACAGGCACCTGGTGAGTAGGTAGAAGGCATCATGTGTATCGATGTCTTTCATCCTACCTTCCATTGTCCTGAGGTCTGAGATTTTTTTTTCCATGACTAGATCGATGGCATTGGGCCCAAGAGGAGCACCAAGGAGAGTGCTGTTGGCTGGATCAATGGCTCGTGCCCCTGGTAAAACAGCCCTAATGTTCTGGACCATCTGTGGATTTGTAGAAACTATTTCACATTTGGGTGGGGTTTAAAGATAGGCCATGGCTATCTACCATATCTTTAATTTTCCTGATGTCCCCTAGGAGAGATTCTGTAGTGCCAGCTAGGGTGCCATCATCCAAGAACCAGATATTGAGCTCACTGGACAGCGCTTCTGTGACTTCCTTGATGACTAGACTGAATAGAAAGGGGGCGAGAGGGTCACCCTGTTGCACACCCTCACACGAGTCAATTTCATGGTCCCCAAACAATAGTTTAGAAGCCACACTATAACACGATTCTATGAAGGGATAGAGGAAAGGAAGTGCCTAGAAACTGCTTGGAGAGCAGCATCCCTTCTGACTGAGTTGAAAGCATTGGCAAAGTCCAATTTGATCAAGGCTTTTTCATTGGACATGTTGTTGATGTATACTCGTGCTGCGTGGACAGCTGCTTCACAGCCTTGTTGAACACCAAAACCGAGCTGAGTTGGTTTCAACATTAAGGCAGCATCTTGACTCACCATTCGTACTGCAGCCTTGGCGACTAGGCACCGAAGGGTGTTGCCCACTGCAATGGGCCTGATTCCTCCATCCTTTTTCCGGAGTGCACAAAGTGAGGCACCAAAGAAAAGGGGTGTAATTTCTTCTGGGACACGGCCAGCCAGGCACACATTGAAAAATTTGGTGAGTTCAGACAGCAACCTCTCTGAAACCTCACCAAGTGCTGGATTGAGCATTTGTTTTAAGTGTTGTGGCCTTAAACCGGTGAAACCTCCTGCTGAGCTCTGTGGAAATGACTTAGCAGCTTTATACACATCAGCTTCCTGTAAGGTTAAATGTTCTTCACCTGCTGCAATGTTAGGGAGGTCCCTGTTGGTACTTGGAGCCCTGGGTGGATGTTTGTCCTTCAGGGATTGTGCTGTAATGACGTCCTTAAGAGCTATGGTATCCTCACTGGTTATGAGCCTCAGACTAGACATCCATTGTGTGCACGGATGTTGCCAGTTGAGAGATTGCGTGCACATTCCCTGTGGCACACTTGGCAGTTGCCTCGTGGACGGATTCCCTGGCGTTGACCCTGTCGTGGAGATTCCTGGGAACCCACCACATCTTGTGACATTGCTGACATCGTGGGGATGGGAGGGCGCAAGCTGTGGGGTAATGGGTGAAGGACAGCTTGGATGCATGGGGAATGAGGGTGGGGGAGTAGGGAGCGGGAGTGCAAGTAATTAGTGGAGGACTAAATGGCAACACCCTTGGTCAGGAAGTCAGTAGGCCTAGACCAGGATGTGAGGAGGGGACCAGGGATGGGGGGTAATGATAGTGGCCGTATCTGTTCACTAAAGATGCACTTTACTAACTTTTGCTAATTGTTATACACTTATTCGCCATTAAGCACATTAATCACCGTGTTCTCACTGTTCACTGTTAACCAAGGTGTTCTTCTGTTCATCATCCCCACCCCGGGGGAACAGAGGGTAAACAAACCTCCCCCACACCTCCGCTGGCAGGATCCCCTCAGCACCACCCCCACTACTCCGAACATGCACACTGCACTTACACTGACACAGAAGCAACGGTCTGATGCAGAGGATTGTCACGACTTTGTAATCTCCGGTGGATACTCACGATGACGTCTGCTTAAACTGGCCTTTGCCACACATGTTGGTCCTTCGTTTACGCAAAAAATGTATATATATATATATATATATATATATATATATATATGTCGTGCCGATTAGGTAAAACTGGTCAATTAGCAAGAACTCATTTAAAATTAAGTCCTTTCTAAAATTTTATCTTATACGTTTAAAGATATATATTTTTCATTTATGTTAATGTAAGAATTTATAATTTTGTACACAAAATTTCGCTTGTCTTATATGGTAAGAAGAGCGTTGCTATTTACCCCAAAATCGCAAGTTTTACCTAATCGGCACGACATATATATATATATATATATATATATATATATATATATATATATATATATATATATATATATATATATATATATATATATATATATATATATATATATATATATATATATATATATATATACATACATACATATATTTACATGTCATAATAAAATTTTATGGAACAATTTACTACAATAAAGAGTGTGTGTTACATAGTATACAAGTTTTATCTTGAAATTCGAACTTTATTATAAAACACATTTCCAATAAAGATTAAAGAATTAGCGCTCATTGTCTCTGAGTTCAAGACAACAAACATCCTTTGAACAACTTGAAAAATTGGACATTAAATAAAGGAAATATTTGTCGCTTTGAAAAACAGTATTTGATCACGCACCTCAAGTGTGAGCGTGGGAGTGTCATGTGTTACTGAGGCGGTGTGGGCGGGCCACTGCACTTGGGCGGGCCACTGCACTTGGTCGTGGGAGCACCACTGAGTGTGGCGTGAGCTGGTGATCGTGGGCGTGAGCTAGATCTCGTTCATGTCCTGAAAAAAAGATTCACGACAAAGTTAGATAACAACCAGAAGAATTGGAATGAAACTTCGAAGTAAGAGGTACAACACCAAAGTGAAAAAAATGTTTTTACAGAGCTATAGATCACTGGAATAAATTAAGTCTAAAACTACTTCAGTCATTTTAAGGACCATCAGGACATTAATAATACTGGATTTAAATACCTGGAGTTTTCCTGGAGAGAGTTCCAGGGGTCAACGCCCCCGCGGCCCGGTCTGTGACCAGGCCTCATGTTGGATAAGAGCCTGATCAACCAGGCTGTTACTGCTGGCAGCACGCAGTCCAACGTACGAACCACAGCCTGGCTGGTCAGGCACCGACTTCAGGTGCCTGTCCAGTGCCTGCTTGAAGACAGCCAGTGGTCTATTGGTAATCCCCCTTATGTATGCCAGGAGGCAGTTGAACAGTCTTGGGCCCCTGACACTTATTGTGTTGTCTCTCAACGTGCTAGTGGCACTCCTGCTTTTCATTGGGGGGATATTACATCGTCTGTCGAGTCTTTTGCTTTTGTAGGGAGTGACACTCGTGTGCAAGTTTGGTACTAATCCCTCTAGGATTTTCCAAGTGTATATAATAATGTATATCTTCCGCCTGCGTTCCTGGGAGTACAGGTTTAGGAACTTCAAGCGTTCCCAGTAATTGAGGTGGTTTATCGCAGTTATGCGTGCCGTGAAGGTTCTCTGTACATTTTCTAGGTCAGCAATTTCACCTGCCTTGAAAGGTGCAGTTAGTGTGCAGCAATATTTCAGGTTAGATAGAATAAGCGACCTGAAAAGTGTCAACATGGGCTTGGCATCCCTGGTTTTGAAGATTCTCATTATCCATCCTATCATTTTTCTGGCAGATGCAATTGCTACAGTGTTGTGGTCCTTGAAGGTGAGATCCTCTGTCATGATCACTCCCAGAGCTTTGACATTAGTTTTTTGCTCTATTGTGTGGTTGGAATTTGTTTTATACTCCAATGAGATTTTAATTTCCTCACGTTTTCCATTTCGGAGTAATTGAAATTTCTCATCATTGAACTTCATATTGTTTTTCTGCAGCCCATTTAAAGATTTTGTTGATGTCTGCTTGGAGTCTTGCAGTGTCTTCAATGGTGGACACTGTCATGCAGATTCGGGTGTCATCTGCAAAGGAAGACACGGCACTGTGGCTGATATCCCTGTCTATGTCCGATATAAGGATGAGAAACAGGATGGGAGTGAGTACTGTGCCTTGTGAAACAGAGCTTTTCACCGTAGCCGCCTCAAACTTTACTCTGTTGACTACTACTCTTTGTGTTCTACTTGTTAGGAAATTATAGATCCATCTACCAACTTTTCCTGTTATTTCTTTATCACGCATTTTGTGTGCTATCACACCATGGTCACACTTATCAAAGGCTTTTGCAAAGTCTGTGTATATAACATCTGCATTATGTTTGTCTTCTAGAGCATCCAGGACCTTGTCGTAGTGGTCCAGTAGTTGGGACAGACAGGAGCGACGTGCTCTAAACCCATGCTGCCCTGGGTTGTGTAATTGATGGTTATCTAGATGAGTGGCGAACTTGCTTGTTAGAACCCTTTCAAAGATTTTTATGATATGGGACGTTAGCGCTATTGGTCTGTAGTTCTTTGCTATTGCTTTACTGCCGCCTTTGTGGAGTGGGGCTATGTCTGTTGTTTTTAGTAACTGCGGAGTACCCAAGTGTCCGTGCTCCCTCTCCATAGGATGTTATAAACACGTGATAGGGGCTTCTTGCAGTTCTTGTTGAACACTGAGTTCCATGAGTCAGGGCCTGGAGCGGAGTGCATGGGCATGTCATTTATCGCCTTTTCGAAGTCATGTGGCATCAGGGTAATGTCAGATAGGCTTGCGTCTACCAGGTTCTGTGGCACTTTCATAAAAAAATCATTTAGGTCTTCAACTTTCAGTCTGGTTAGCGGCTCGCTAAAAACTGAGTCATACTGGGACTTTAGTAACTCACTCATTTCCTTGCTGTCATCTGTGTAGGACCCATCTCGTTTTAGTAGGGGCCCAATACTGGATGTTGTTCTTGACTTTGTTTTGGCATAAGAAAAGAAATACTTTGGGTTTCTTTCAATTTCATTTATGACTTTTAGTTCTTCCCGCGTTTCTTGATTCTTATAAGATTCCTTTAGTTTTAATTCGATGTTTGCTATTTCTCTGATCAGTGCCTCCCTACGTATTTCAGATACATTGGCCTCTTGTAGCCGCTCTGTTATTCTTAACCCTTTCAAAAAATTTTTATGATATGGGACGTTAGGTATTGGTCTGAGTTCTTTGCTTTGCTTTACTGCCCCTTTGTGGGTGGGGGTATGTCTGTTGTTTTTTTTGTAACTGCGGGGGGACCCCCCGTGTCCATGCTCCCCCCTCCATAGGGGTGTTAAAAAGGTAAGGGGGTTCTTGCAGTTCTTGATGAACACTGAGTTCCAAGAGTCAGGGCCTGGGGGGGCGGAGTGCATGGGCATGTCTTTTTCCCTTTTTGAAATCATGTGGCATCAAAGGGGAATGTCAAAATAGGCTTGCCTTTACCAGGTTCTGTGGCACTCTCATAAAAAAATTTATTTAGGTCTTCAACTTTCAGTCCCGGGTTGGGGCTCGCTAAA
>WNWK01013681.1:0-54293 GCA_009830355.1 Cherax destructor
TGTTCCTGTATGAATGCTACAGTCACCCATACCTACGTAATGTACCTCCACCCATGCTCGTTTAATTTCATCCCGCAATCCATTCACATTTATAGTTAAACACTGGAAATCACTTGTGAGGGTTTGTCCTTTGACCTCGGTGGATGCTGCGATGAAGCTTCACCTTACTCCCGCTTTATCGCTATTTTTCCACCCCTGTCCTTCCTTATCCTTCATCAAGTCTAAATCCTTCCTCGCAACATCCACCAAAGGTTTTTACATGTCCTCTGTGCAGGAGTTAGTACGTCATCACTGTCCGAAATTGTACCTGACCTCTTTCGAGTCCCAGTCACCACATGCATAGTATTTTTCGCTGAGCGGTGCACCTCCACTGTCACCTGCTCAGTCTCCATGAATCCCTTCCCTGTGTCCTCCTGACCATACTTTCCACCAGCTTCACTGCCTCATCCAATTCAGCACTCACCTCCCCACTTAATACAGGCAAATGTTCCTCCAATAAGCCTTGCAACACCTCCTCCAGTGGCTCCTCCTGACTCACACACTCTGCATCCCCACATCCACCAGTAACCTCCTGCCCAGACCCCTGAGGCAATGTATGACATCTCTCCTCAGGGCCCCACTATTTCACTCCACAACTTTGTACGCCTCTGTGACTACTGTTCCTCGTTCTTACGATGCTCCTCTTGTGCCATCTGCCCCCGTTGTCCTGCATCAGTCCTCTGATGCGATCGCCTCATACAGTCAGCGGCTATGTGACCAATAGACCCACACAGCCTGCACGTTCGTTGTTGGCCCACATAAGTCACATAAACTTGTGTGGAACTCAGGCAGGATGACATATGAAGGTATCGGTCTCTTCAGTGTCATCTTCAGTGAGAAAGACCCTTCAAACAGGCCCACCATGGGCCCCTCACTCCATGTCCCTGTTGTTACAGCATGTATCGTCCCGTAGTCGCTGAAAACCTTGCTGATGTCCATCTGGTCAGACTCGAACGGCACGTTCTTAATCTTAACTCCAAGTGTAGGTTCTTGAAACATCCTTCAATCTCACTTGTAGGCCGTGCGCACAGTATACACCCGATCCTGATGCCGGTCGACCAACCTCTCATAAACGTCAGCTGTGAGAAATTTCACAAACACCCTGGTCATGCCGTCAATGCCACGCCGCAAATCTGCCACCAATGTTGTAGACGTCCTTCAGGATACCTGGAAGGACAGTGGCTGCCGTGGCAGGCTGCAGTACTCCTGTGACCATGTCGATGCAGACTGTGTTCACTCTTCTTCTGCCGGCCGACGCCATTGTTGACTGAAACCAAGTTGGCTCAGAGCGTCACCTGGGGTCAGCACCAGCGCAGAGAACCACCTCACCCCACCAAGGCTGGGTGACGAATAAAAAGATATATTGCAGAAATAAAGTTGATTTTGATTGGTTTTAGTACAGAAAATGGCTTGAAACTGAGCTGAATGTAGCGGAAATGTTAATTTTTGCCGATGTTCAAGAGTAAACAAATGATTCATACATCTAATATGCGCCAGCTGGTGAGTCTAATATACGTCACAAATGTGGTTATATTATTTGTACAATTATTTCAATATTGCATAACTGTAAATCTTCCATTTTTTGGTTTGAATAAAAATTCATTATGTGAATAAAATATCAAAATGGAATTCATTTATAAAGACTGAAAACGTAACTAATGAACAGAGGAAATGTTAGTGTAGTGCCAGTAATGCCTGCATTGTTTATTCTGCTCCCTATTTTAAAATTGGAATATTTTGAACTTTGAGTTAAATTGGCTAAATTACCAATTTCCGATCACTTTATTTTGTAGTTATAACAGTTGACTGGGCGATTTCTTGTTCTCAATCAATAAAATAGAAGTAATACTAGTGAAATAGCTAAGAATTTGGTATAATGTAATTGGCCTAAAATGGGAGTCAAAGTCAGCAAAATCGCCGATCCGTAAATATCGCTGACGCATCAAAATTCGCGAGAGCATAATTTCGTCAATTTTCCATCAAATTTCGTACTTTTTGTTTTATTACCTTCAGAAAAAGGTTCTCTACCACTTTATAAAAAAAATAGTAATCCCATTGCAATATATTGTTTCTACAGCAAATTATAGCTATTTGAACATGTCTTGTGATGACGCACCACATAAATATATGCAGGAACGCAAGGTAAATTTTTAGAATTTATTTATTTTGTCTATTTTTCTTTCTAATACATTAAATTTACCACTTAACATCATTACAGTGTGGGAGGAGCTATAGTAGAGTAGGAGAAGCCAAGAGAAGAGGCAAAGGACAAGAATTGTTGTGTCAGCAGTCTGGCCCTCGGCAACAAATGTTTTTATACTGACACTATTATTACTAATAAACTTTATCTGCTTATACCATTTATTCAGAAATGATAGCAGGCATAACATAAATAAGATACAAACATAATAAAGACGAGTTAAATAATATTATTTTGCATATTATAACGGAGGGTGGTTGCCGGCTGCGATCAATGATTTAGTCATGTTACAGACTACAAGAAAAGTTTTCTCTCTTACTTCTCGTCTTGTACTAAAGAAAACGGTTTAATATACAGGGGAAACCATATGAAATCACTTACGTTGCATCCAAAACGCCCAAAGTAGCATGATATTAGCGATATTTTTTTTTTTTTCTACACAATCAGCTGTACTAGCATTTAGCCCAATATCTCCCAAGTAAGATTTGGCTTATAGATGTACGAATATCCATTATTATTGATTAGATTAGATTGAAATTATTTTCACAGAAAACATACCCCGGCTTGATATTGGCTTTCTTTGTACTTAACTAATCAAAATTGCAAATACACATTGTAACCTTGCAAAGAAATAAAATCTTTATCTTTTATCAAATCTTTTAAAATGTGTTTCAATTTCTAATGGACAAACATTTGGAATATCTCATATATTTGATATTTTTGTGTGTGTGGGGGGGGGGGGTGTAAAAGGCAGATATAAGATACTCAGGTTAGACTTGTTCTATCAGTGGAGAGTATCCGCAGAGCCACCGGCAGTGCCACTACGAAAATTAGTGCTGCCTCGTGTCACACTCAGCAAGATCGACACTCATCTTGATACCCATCAATTGCACAACCCAGGGGAGCATGGGTTTAGAGAAGGACGGTCCTGTCTATCCCAACTACTGGACCACTACGACAAGGTCCTGGATGCTCTAGAAGACAAACAAAATGCAGATGTTATATACACAGACTTTGCAAAAGCCTTTGACAAGTGTGACCATGGTGTGATAGCACACAAAATGCGTGATAAAGGAATAACAGGAAATGTTGGTAGATGGATCTATAATTTCCTAACAAGTAGAACACAAAGACTAGTAGTCAACAGAGTAAAGTCTGAGGCAGCTACTGTGAAAAGCTCTGTTCCACAAGGCACAGTACTTGCTCCCATCCAGTTCCTCATCCTCATATCGGACATAGACAGGGATATATGCACAGTGCTGTGTCTTCCTTGCAGATGACACACGAATCTGTGTCCACCGTTGAAGACACTGCATGACTCCAAGCAGACATAAACCAAATCTTTAAATGGGCTGCAGAAAACAATATGAAGTTCAATGATGAGAAATTTCAATTACTCAGATACGGAAAGTGAAGAAATTAAAATCTCATCGGAGTACAAAACAAATTCCAATCACACAATAGAGCGAAAACTAATGTCAAAGACCTGGAGTCATCATGTCAGAGGATCTCACCTTCAAGGACCATAACACCATAGCAATTGCATCTGCTAAAAAAATGACAGGATGGATAATGAGAACCTTTAAAACCAGGGATGCCAAGATCATGTTGACACTTTACGGATCGCTTGTTCTATCTAGGCTGGAATATTGCTGCACACTAACTGCACCTCAAGGCGGGTGAAATTGCGACCTTGAAATGCAGAGAACTTCACGGCACGCATAACTGCATAAACCACCTCATCTGGGAACGCTGAAGTTCCTAAACCTGTCTCCTGAAACAGGGAGAGACACATTATTAAACACGTAGAAAATTCTCGTGTGATTAGTACTAAACTTGACACGAGAGTCACTCCTACGAGCAAAGACTGAGGCATAACATCCCCAATGAAAGCAGGGTGTCACTAGCACGTTGAGAGACAACACAAAGTGTCAGGGGTCCAAGAATGTTCAACTGCCTCCCAGCATACATCGGGGGATTGCCAACAAACCTATGGCTGTCTTCGCAGGCACTGGACAGGCACATAAAGTCGGTACCTGACCAGCCAGGCTGTGTTCTACGTTGGACTGCGTGCAGCCAGCAGTAACAGCCTCGTTAATCAGGCTCTGGTCCAACATGAGGCCTGGTCACGGACCGGGCCACGGGGCGTTGACCCCTGGAATTCTCTCCAGGTAAACTCCAGGTAAACTCCAGTAGTACATATGTCATTGATGTCAGCTAGATCTGTATACCTTGTATACATGGAGTATACCTGGAGAGAGTTCCAGGGGTCAACGCCCCTGCGGCCCGGTCTGTGACCAGGCCTAATGTTGGATCGTAGCCTGATCAACCAGGCTGTTACTACTGGTCGCACGCAGTCAAACATACGAACCACAGCCTGGCTGGTCAGTTACCGACTTTAGGTGCCTGTCCAGTGCCTGCTTGAAGACAGCTAGGGGTTTGTTGGTAATCACCCTGATGTATGCTGCTGGGAGGCAGTTGAACAGTCTTGGACCCCTGACACTTTTTGTGTTGTCTCTCAACGTGCTAGTGGCACCCCTGCTTTTCATTGGGGGATGTTACATCGCCTGCCGAGTCTTTTGCTTTCGTAGGGAGTGACACTCTTGTGCAAGTTTAGTACTAATCCCACGAGAATTTTCTACGTGTATATAATAATGTGTCTCTCCCGCCTGTGTTCTAGGGAGTACAGGTTTAGGAACTTCAAGCATTCCCAGTAATTGAGGTGGTTTATCGCAGTTATGCATGCCGTAAAAGTTCTCTGCACATTTTCTAGGTCAGCAATTTCACCTGCCTTGAAAGGTGAAGTTAGTGTGCAGCAATATTCCAGCCTAGATAGATCAAGCGACCTGAAAAGTGTCAACATGGGCTTTGCATCCCTGGTTTTGAAGGTTCTCATTATGCATCCTGTCATTTTTCTAGAAGATGCGATTGCTACGGTGTTATGGTCCTTGAAGATGAGATCCTCTGACATGATCACTCCTAGGTCTTTGACATTAGTTTTTCGCTATATTGTGTGGTTGGAATTTGTTTTGTACTCCGATGAGATTTTAATTTCATCATATTTTCCAAATCTGAGTAATTGAAATTTCTCATCATTGAACTTCATATTGTTTTCTGCAGCCCATTTAAAGATTTGGTTGATGTCTGCTTGGAGTCTTGCAGTGTCTTCAACGGTGGACACTGTCCTGCAGATTCGGGTGTCATCTGCAAAGGAAGACACGACACTGTGGCTTATATCCCTGTCTATGTCTGATATGAGGATGAGGAACAGGATGGGAGCGAGTACTGTGCCTTGTGGAACAGAGCTTTTCACTGTAGCTGCCTCAGACTTTACTCTGTTGACTACTACTCTTTGTGTTTTACTTGTTAGGAAATTATAGATCCATCTACCAACTTTTCCTGTTATTCCTTTATCACGCATTTTGTGTGCTATTACACCATGGTCACACTTGTCAAAGTCTGTGTATATAACATCTGCATTCTGTTTGTCTTCTAGAGCATCCAGGACCTTGTCGTAGTGGTCCAGTAGTTGGGACAGACAGGAGTGACCTGCTCTAAACCCATGCTGCCCTGGGTTGTGTAATTGATGGGTATCTAGATTAGTGGTGATCCTGCTTCTAAGAACCCTTTCAAAGATTTTTATGATATGGGACGTTAGCACTATTGGTTTGTAGTTCTTTGTTATTGTTTTACTGCCCTTTGTGGAGTGGGGCTATGTCTGTTGTTTTTAGTAACTGCGGACAACCCCAGTGTCCATGCTTCCTCTCCATAGGATGTTAAAAGCATGTGATAGGGTCTTCTTGCAGTTATTGATGAACACAGAGTTCCATGAGTCTGGGCCTCGAGCGGAGTGCATGGTCATGTCATTTATTGCCTTTTCAAAGTCATTTGACATCAGGGTAATATCAGATAGGATTGCGTCTGCCAAGTTCTGTGGCACTCTCATAAAAAATTCATTTAGGTCTTCGACTTTCAGTCTGGTTAGCTGCTCGCTAAAACTGAGTCATACTGGGACTTTAGTAACTCACTCATTTCCTTGTGTCATCTGTGTAGGACCCATCCGTATAAGTAGGGGCCCAATTAATGTTGTTCTCGACTTTGATTTGGCATAAGAAAATAAATACTTTGGGTTTCTTTCAATTTCATTTATGGCTTTTAGTTCTTCCCGCGTTTCTTGATTCCGTAAGATTTCTTTCGTTTTAATTCGATGTTTGCTATTTCTGTGACCAGTGTCTCCCTACGTATTTCAGATATATTGGCCTCTTGTAGCCGCTCCACTATTCATTGTCTTCGCCTGTATAGGGAGTGCCTTTCTCTTTCTAGTTTACATCTTCTCCTCCTTTTCCTTAAGGGAATTTGCCTTGAGCAAACCTCAAGTGCCACAGAGTTAATTTGTTCTAGACATAGGTTAGGATCCGTGATGCTTAGGCTATCTTCCCAGTTTATATCATTTAGGACTTGGTTTACTTGGTCCCACCTTATGTTTTTGTTATTGAAGTTGAATTTGGAGAAGGCTCCTCAGCGACTGATCACATTTTGTCGATCTGGGGCTCCCCGCATACATGTCTGGACCTCTATTATATTGTGATTTGAGTATATTGTTTTTAATATGATGACATTTCGTATCAGATCATCATTGTTGGTGAAGATGAGGTCCAGCGTATTCTCTAATCTTGTAGGCTCTACTATTTGCTGGTTTAAGGTGAATTTGGTGCAGAGATTTAAAAGTTCATGTGTGTGCGATTTTTCATCTGAGCTGCCTCCTGGTGTTATCTCTGCTACCACATTGTTTGCAATATTACTCCATTTTAGGTGCCTTAGGTTGAAATCCCCAGGAGCAAGATGTTGGGGGCAGGAGCTGGAAGATTTTCCAGACAGTGGTCAATTTTCAGAAGCTGTTCCTGGAAATTGTTGGGACGTTGCATCGGGAGGCTTGTATACAACCACGATGATCAGGTTTTGATTCTCGATCTTTACTGCTAATACTTCAACTACATCATTTAAGGCATTTAGTAGTTCTGGACATATAAGTGACTCTGCGATATATAGAACCCCCTCCCTCTCCCTTTGCCTGTTCACTCTGTCACATCCTGGGATCCATATTTCATTTTCCAAGTGATCTCTTATGTGGGTCTCTGTGAAAGCCGCAAACATAGCATTTGACTCTGTAAGCAGTCCATGAATGTAAGGTATCTTGTTCGTTGCTTGGCTTTAGACCCTGTATATTTGCAAAGATGAATGTCGTTGGATTGGTGGTATGAGGGGAATCTTTTTTCCTGGCACTAATATCTGTTGTTTTGGAGTGGGGCCATTGACTGTGATTCCACTCAGAAATGATTGCAGTTGGCGTACGATTTCTGTCATTTCCTGCCAGCTTTTTGCCTTCCTGGCGCTAAAAACTCTCTCCGGAGTGGCTGTGGCTACCCAGGTTTTGCCATGGTCTGGATGTTCTGTGTCGTCTTGTACCCTTTAGGTGGTGTGCCTGGCAACATATGTTACAGCACTGTCTTTTCTGAACTGATGAGTAGCACATTTCAGGGTGGAAAGCTTACAGGACGGGGGGTTGCATTTGACAATTTGCATATCTTTGGTGGCGTGGCACTGAAATGCTACTTTACTCGTTACAATGTCCTCCTCATCCTTCTCAAATATGTTCCCTAATATAAAGCCAAAAATATTCAATTTGTTTTGTAAACAAGTGTTAGGTACTACTAGAGGAAAATAGTTCCCACAGAGGTAGAGGCATGTCCATGTTCATTGCTTATTATAACATTTATCTTTAATTCCATAGTATTTTTAAAATTAGTATTGCTTACGAAGATAACTACAGTGGACAAGCACTTTCAATAATAAACTTACATAAAGGGCAAGTTGGGAGTGTTCGATTTCCGAGGGTCCACTGCATATTTACTATATATTAATGTTTATTTACACGTTATTACAGGAAGCGAGACAGAGTTGAGAATGTGGGCCTGTGGAGATGCCGGGGAGGGTGGGCTTATACATGAGGGGGAATTTAATCTGGTGGTGCAGGATTGGGGGTTAGCCCAAAGGCAGGATGAACAGTTGGAAAAGTGGCTATGGAAACTAGTGGTGATTCACGTAAAAGGGGCCCGTGGGTGCATCCGATGGGGGCGGATCACACCCCACAGAGAGTTTGTACAAAGGCATGGGTAGATGTGGCCGCAGGGGACGGGGTGGGATTCAAAAGAGAAGGGCCTAAATGTGGCGAACTGCTTCTATGATGGCCTGGGCTTCCTTTTCTACACAGCATAGCACTTCTCTGATCTTGAAAAGTTCTTGAAAAGAAAGCTACGGGACGTCCTGCCTGAGATAGGACTGCAGCAATGGCAACTTCAGATGCATCCTGTTACGGCCCCCTATCTAACAATGGTAGTTAGGAATTTTCCTCACCGGCCGGCAGTCAAGGGGTTACGCCCTCAGACCTGATGTTTGACTGCCGGGCCGGCTTGACTGACAGGTCATCGAGACTCTCCCTATTCAACACTGGAGAGTCCACCAACTCACTGTTATACTACTGGAGTTCGTCAGTCAGACCTGCATGAGAGTTGCAGTGTGGTGCTGGTGACAAGCTCACTGACATACCTACTGAGTTCGCCAGTCAGACCTGCGTGAGAGTTGCAGACTCATCAGTGTGGTGCTGGTGATAGCCTACAACAAGGAGAGAGGCGAGGTCACCAGAATCTACTATGTACCTGCGACGATGTACCTGCGACGATGTACCTGCGACGATGTACCTGAGACTGTACCTGAGACTGTACCCGGAGATTGTTAACCGGAGATTGTTAACCGGAGTGTCAGGGTTTTAGTGGTGTATGCAGAGAGTTTGTGACGGTGGCACGACACAAGTTGTCGTGTATTTGGTGTAGGTCAAGACGCGTTGTACAGGATTGTAATAGAGAATGGTTCATGATGCAGGGGGCGTGCCATGTGGCACAGAGAAGGTGTCGTGAGTGACCCCGAGCGATGGTGTGTGTAAAAGAGATAAGGGTGTCTGAGGACACGGTGGAGAAGGAGTATCATGACGAGGTATGGCAGTGTCCTGCGTGACACAAATTGGCAGCGACTTGACACATCACTAAGTATATTATTTGCTTGTGATATTTTATTGTACTATGATTGTGTAAATATATGTTTTTACACAGAATATTAGATTATATGTTTTTATTCAGATTATATGATTTTTTATTAATAATATATATTTAATATAATAAAATCTGAAATACGATATTTTACTTAGTATCCCAAACAGTCGTTTATTACAAATGCTTCTTTATTTGTAATACATCCGTTTCCACCTCGAATGGTAGGGACTCATCAATGGCCTGAACTACTGAGTTTTCAATGTCCTGTTTGAGAGTATAAAGCAGTTTCTGCTTCCTTTGTCACAGGGAAAAATCGTGGTAGCACTCAGTGGGCGAACTTACTTGAATAGTTGTAGATCCACTGTGAGTAATAAGCAAAAAAACCAAGAGTTCTTTGGAGTGACTTTTTGTCTTGGGGCATTGGAAGTTCCCGTAGAGGTCGAAGTCTTTCAGGGTCTGCGGATATTGCACCTCCTTCCACCACATAACCAAGGATGTTAAGCCTTTTTGTGGAAAAAGTGCACTTTTCTTCATTGTAACTGATATTTTTCTTCTTGGCAGCTTCCAAAACTTATCAAGGTTTCCATCATGTTCCTCCTGGGTCTTGCCACAAATGGTAACATTATCTAAATATGCATAAGTTCCCATAAGTTGCTCTTCCTGAATGAGTGAATCCATAATTCGTTGGAAACAGGCTACCCCATTGGTAACCCCAAAAGGGACTTTGGTAAACTGATAGAGGCCGTCACTAGCCTGAAACGCTGTGTATGGTTTATCTTCATTCCTTATAGGGACTTGATGATAGGCACTTCGTAGATCAATTGTGCTAAGCACATAGTACTGAGCAATTTTGTTCACTGTATCATCAATTCGAGGTAGAGGGTACCCATCAAGAAGTGTAAATTTGTTGTCTCAGAATAGTCGATAGCTAGCCTTCGTTTCCTATAATCATCCTTGACAACAACGACCTGTGCACGCCAAGGAGAATTACTTGGTTCTATAATACCCTCCTTCAGCAGCCTCTGAGTTTCTTTCTCAATGAACATCCTATCTTCATAAGAAAGCGACATGACTTAGCTGATATAGGATGACAATCCGCAGTAAGATTCGCAAACATCTTTGGTGGGTCTACCCTTAAAGTGCTAAGACCACAGACAACGAGAGGAGGCAGTTCACCTCCATATGTTAAGGTAACACTACCATGAGGCTTCTGAAAGTAATGACCAAGGATCACATCAGAGCACAGTTGTGGCAGAAAAGCTAAATGTACATCTTGATAATCCCTTCCATTAACTCTAAGGTTTACCTTACAAAACCCTAACGTCTGAATAGAGAGAGATGTTGATGCCATGGAAACGGTACCTGATGAGTGATGTACCGTCAAGGAGTGGCGTTTAACTACGTCAAGGTTGATGAAACTCTCTGAGTTGCCACTGTCAATCAGACCATCTACTTCTGTTCCTTTGATGAACACTTTCACAACTGCCTTTGACAGTGAATTTGGAGCAGCCGCAGAAGTCACTGTTGCTAGAGTCGCCTGGTCGGAATGCGTAGAAGCACTAGCTCTTGTTGATGCATTAGCACGACATACTTTAGCAAAGTGACCTTTCTTATGGCATTGATGGCACATTGCTTCACGAGCCGGACACTTTGGACGTGGATGTCTTGAAAAACCACAAAAGAAACACTTTGTGCCTGCAGCTGCTGTCACTGAGGCAGGTTCCACGGTAACTTCATTATAAGAGTCTTGGTCGGGAGTTGCAGCACTTACCACTCGAGAAGGCTGGGTAGTACTGTACACTTCAGAATTCTTCTGGGCTGAATCTAATGCTCTTGCCTGGTCAAAGGTAGTGGCTAAGTCCAGAGTTTTATTCTCCAATAAACGCTGCCTTATTATTGGTGATTGCAGGCCACTGATAAAAGCATCCCTGATGGACTCTTCACAATACTGAGAAGCTGTCACCGCTCGGAAGTTACAGTCCTTACCTAATATTTTCAGTGCTTGAAAGTATTCCTCTAAGGATTCACCAATCTGCTGGCGGCGAGTTGCAAGACGATATCGTGCAAAAATTCATTTGTGGGTTTAATATACTGAGACTTGAGGGCATTGATAGCATCTTCATAGGTATTACACTCAGAAATATTTTAGGTGACACAAAGTTGATGAGCAGGCTTAGTTTATCTAGATCTTCCTGAGGAAAGGCTCTCAAGAAGTTTTCGAAAGTCTTAAACCAGTGCTTCCATTCCTGAGCAGCCGTTGATACACTGGGGTCAGAGTCTAGCCTCTCAGGTTTCAGTAAACGCTCCATGTTGCAGTGTAGTCTAGCTCAGAATCACCAACAGGTTGCCCAGGATATCTGTTTTCAATAAATTGTTGTGATAGAAAAACAGGCCTTATTCCTAGGCTTTATTGAACACAGAATCCATGGTACATGTCTGCAACAGAAGAAAATAAAGGATAGTACATATAATGACTGCTGCTGCAGGACAGGTGATGTAAGGTGCATATGTCCTCAGAAAAGCTATAGCTACTGGCGACATATTTAAGCTTACCATGTAAACTGCATCACGAATGTATCTGTGTAAGAGAGAGAAGATAACACACCATGTGCTGGACCAATATCGTCTTATGTTGTTGTTGTTATCGTAAGGGGCCCCTGAGGTGGTGCAGTATTGTGTCCTGCTGCGGCTCCCCACAAGAGCGGTATCACTACAAGTATAATACCGAGCACATCTCCTGAGGCACACATCAATCAGATAACTGCTGCAGCATACGAGCGGCTGGCAAACCTAAGAATAGCATTCCAATACCTCACTAAGGAATCATTCAAGACTCTGTACACCATATACGTCAGGCCCATACTGGAGTATGCAGCACCAGTTTGGAACCCTCACCTGGTCAAGCACGTCAAGAAATTAGAGAAAGTGCAAAGGTTTCCAACAAGACTAGTCCCAGAGCTAAGGGGGTTGTCCTACGAAGAAAGGTTAAGGGAAATCGGCCTGACGACACTAGAGGACAGGGGGGTTAGAAGAGACATGATAACGACATATAAAATACTGTGAGGAATAGATAAGGTGTACAGCGACAAGATGTTCCAGAGAGTGGACACAGAATCAAGGGGTCACAATTGGAAGTTGAAGACTCCTATGAGTCAAAGGGATGTTAGGAAGTATTTCTTCAGTCATAGAGTTGTCAGGAAGTGGAATAGACTAGAAAGTGACGTAGTGGAGGCAGGAACCATACATAGTTTTAAGACGAAGTTTGATAAAGCTCATTGAGCATGGAGAGAGAGGACCTAGTAGCAATCAGTGAAGAGGGGGGCCAGGAGCTATGACTCGACCCTGCAACCACAAATAGGTGAGTACACACACATACAAACACACACAACACACACACACACACACACACACACAACAACACACACACACGCCCAATGGCACGGTGGCTAGCGCTCTTGCTCACGCACGGAGGGGCCCGGTTCATTCCAGGGCCGAAACATTCAAGTGTTTCGTTACACACACACACACACACACATACATACAACAGGCCTAGTGTCTAATCGACATGTGCCTAGGACAAAATGTAACTAACACACGATATACAACAGGCCCAGTTTACAATCGACATGAAAGCATAAAACTTTGAAAGCATAAGACTTAGCCAATTTATCAGTCTATCATGCATCTGAAGACCAATGTGAGATGGAATCCACAGCATGTGCACTCTGACTCTACTATCCACAATCCTACCATACCTGTGTCTGGCTTCTGACACAAGCATGCTACAATTTATACTTAATGAGTTGAGAACATTTATGGATGACAGAGAATCGGTTACAATTAAAGAGTTAACCTTAGATACATGGATGCATTTGAGTGCAAGGAGTATGGCAAATAGTTCTGTCTGAAGGGTAGAGGCCCAGTTATTAATGCATGCTCCAATTTCGTTAAGAGAGTCATCACTCTGCATGACAACAACAGCACTACCAGCTGCACCAGTGGATTGGTGAACAGAACTATCAACGTAAATAATTTGTGAGTGTGCTTTTGACTAAATTATCAATACAGCTTAAGGCATCATGTTTGGCTTCAAGGCGAAGCATTGGTTGTGATTTAAGAAGTAGTTTGGGGAAAAATGGAGGGATGGTAGTTTGGAATGGGTTAATATTCCATGGAGCAATTTGCACCTCAGCCTTCACGGTGAGAGGTTGTGCTGGCCTCTCGTGGTTTTCTCACATACCAATAGGTGGTAGCCAATATGGCGGAGTCTAGCCGGCGTCGAGTTAACCCGTGGGTCCCTGACAGGTCCATCCTTACCTGTCTTACTTCCACAGATCATGCATGAGACATATGCCATCAAGAACAGCGAGGTGTATGGAATATCCCTCAACAGAGTTAAGAGAATCTTCATCAAATTCACGTCGGCCAGTGTGTACAAGAAGGTAGTGGCAAACTTTTGAAGACGCTTGTTTCCAAGTCACACCAGCTATGGAAGTATGTCTACATGACGTGTCCAGGTCATACACGTGTGTCCGTGCATGTAACGTCCCTTTTGAGGCAGATGACTATGACATCAGGACAGCTTTCGAGGCATATTACAATTACAGTGAAAATGGAGTGTACATCAACGAGTGCCTAACCAGGAAACGTCAAAACCTTCTGTTTAGGCTGAGAAAACTTAAACTGGAGAACAAAATCCATCAGTGCTTCCTCGTGATGGGAAAATACTAGTTCGAAAAGCATCAACAGGTCAGCAATTTTCTATATCAAACGAACGTGATCTCACCAACTTCCTTGACAAGCTGACATTACCATTACTGATTAGCCAATTGTCCTCAACACATAATATACGTGTGGTGTATTATTGTACGTTCCTACTACATTATTGTGCAATTCTTTGTACTAACTTTACTAGCTAGTACCAACTACCTCATATACAATGTACTTTTTTTTTAGTGCTATTACTTGCTTAAACTTTATAATTTAAATCAAATCTTGCTTCTAAGTTAATTTTATATCATATTTACTATCTGTCCATTTAATTTTATCCCCATTTATATATTCTTTTGAAATAGTTCCCAACAAATCAATACCTAGTACTGCCTTTCATCCAATAACTCCTTTACTTGAAGCTTTAAAAAATAATTAAGGTGCTAATTCTGGTGATAAAGTGTTTACTCTCATTGTTTACTATTATATTCCCTAGTTTCTTTATTTTTAAAAAAAATATTCAACTGCCACAGTTCTTATATTAATTTTTATTATAATAATTAAGGTGTTAACTCAGGTGCTAAATTACTTTACTTTCATTGTTTGCTATTATTTTCTCTAGCTCCTTTATTCCTAGCTTTAGAATAACTACCATAGTTCAATTAATTGCATTTGTATAAATTAACTAAGGTACAAATTCACGTGCCAAGAACTCTGTCAAATATCCTATATCTGTAAACAATTGTTAAAAATTGTAATAATCCAATTGTTACTAAGAATTTAATCTAGTACCATATTATTAAGTTTAGTAGTATCCATTGTTCTCAGGTCTAGTTATAGAATCACATCAAATCTTATGATTACAGGAATTGATCCTGATATCAACCTATTATTAAATGACTTACATGATTCCAACAGCAACTGCAACTATTACACAGCAGATCAAGCAAAGACATTACTCAGAGCCAACAATAACATAACTATCTTCAATTACAGTGTTAGATCTTTGAGCAAACATTATGATGACCTCACAGCACTACTCCAATCCCTACAGACCAATATGTCAATCATCACACTCACTGAGACCTGGCTAAGGCCTGGTACTACAGATGTCTATGCCATCCCAGGTTACACAGCCATTCACAACTGTAGGACAGATCAGCGAGGGGGTGGAACAGCAATATACTACTCAGATCAACTTGAATGTATCAATAACTCTTGCATAAGGGATGAGCATGGAGAATATATTATAGCTAAATTTAAATCAAAAGACCTGCAAAAAACCCCTCACAGTGATAAACATCTACAGATTACCACAGTCAAACATTCAGCACTTTAGTGAACTGATGCACACATGAACAAAGACCATTTGCTGCTCACAGGAGATTCAACATAAATCTCCTACATGACAAGGACCCACAAGTAACAGAATTCACAAACACTATGAGCAACTGCTTGTTACTACCAACAATATCAAAACCTACAAGAATCTCCGAGACTAGTTTTTTTTATTATATTTTATTTAAAAACTTACAATTTTCATACTAGCAATACACACCAATTAGTCACCTTACTACAAGTAAGGTCATAACAAAACTATACCAAAACAACAGTAAGCACTAAACGCCCACACAAGAATGTGCCATAATAACACCAAAAAAACCTAACTACCCTATAACAACGAAACTTCAAAAATAAAACATTATGCTTACAAACAAAACCTTAAAAGCTCCGTAGAAAACGGTAACCTTTATACCAATCTTAATGATGCATACAAAGCGTCGTCAATACAACATTAGACAGACATAAATGCAACATATAATACAAAAAAAAAATATAGCGTTACATAACTCCTAACCTCCCCACAATGCCAAAACAAACTTTAAACCACACAAACAATAAAGTAACCATAAACATGTATTTTTTTTTTTTTTTTTTTTTTTTTACAAAAGTCCATCTCACAAATAAAAAGATCCTAAGCATTCCAAATGAAATTAACAAAACAAAACAGTAATTATGGATCCTATAAGATCTGCAAAACAATTTACACATAGTACAACAAACATATATAAGATCCTATCTAATATGTAAAAAAAAAAAAAAAAAATATACCTAACTGAAACAAAACATAGAAACCCCAAAAGGGCTTGAAAAACAGATAATGAAAACCCTAAACCAACAACTAAAACCCGTGATAATGTGACCCAACAATAATAATGAGCCTAGGCATACACACATTGCGTGCAAGTCATATAAACTTCAGTAAAAGGAAACCCGTGGCCTGGTACCAACACCTCACAGTGATAAAGTCATCGGATCAGTCCCATCCAGTGTCTATACATACATAGAAAGAACTGCAGTACATCTCATATTAAAATACGAAGAACATTGCCAGATAACAAGCCATGAAAGGAAAATAATAGTATAAAAAAAAATTTAACCTCTTTGAAAAGAGAACCAAAAGGAAAAAAATATAAAAACACTAAGGGCACACACCTGGCCCCAAGTAAGGCAAACCCCTTTGGAAAACCCTGAAACCGAAAAAGGACAAAAATATAACCAACCAAAACCTCCCCCGTCCGAGTCCAAACACACACACACATACTCATCCATAAAAGAAAATTGTAGCTGGTTGGGAGGCGTCTTCTCCCATCCACCTTCTTTGAGCAAGTAGAGGACCCGTACATTGTGCCCAAATATCAGCAAAAGGACTGTACCCTGTAGACTCTTGCACAGTTTCTCTCATTGCGAATAGCAACAGAGGAAGTGATTCATCCCAGTCTGTAGGAAAATGCAAGCGGGAATGTTCTCATCATTTTTTTTAACGTCTGATGGAATCTTTCAAAGGCCCTGGGACTGAGGATGATAGGCAGTGGATAGGTTATGAACTATTCCTAGCCTAGTTAATGCTTCCCCAAATGCTTTGGCAGTGAAGTTAGTACCTTGTTCACTTTGAATAGTTGTAGGAATTCCAAGCAAGAGATAAACTTAGTTAAAGCTTTAAGGATTGCTTTAGTGTTAATACTGCGCATGGGAACTGCCTCTGGATATCTAGTTACTCTATCCATGATTGTGAATAAGTATTGATTTCAGACTTAGCTTTAGGTAGTGGACCTACACAATCTATTATTAATTCTGAAAAGGGTCTCCATTAACAGGAATGGATGGAAGGTGCAGGTTTAATGGGGTGTCCAGGTTTCTCTACCTGCTGACATTCTGGACAACAGCGAATCTGATTCTTTACATCTTGCCTTAACTTTGGCCAAAGAATTCTTTTGTTATTCGGTATTGAGTTTTTGGTAATTCCCAAATGGCCTCCTAAAGAAGAATTATGGGCTATATTTGGGATCTGAGACCTAAACTTTCTGGAACCACTAACTTATCTGTTTGTTGTTTTCCCTCCACCTCCTTACCAGTTTCAGTGCAGACTAAGTAATTATTTTTAAGAGATATTTGACCAGGTGACCCGAAGTGGATTTACCCATAGCTGCCTCAAAAAAACAGGTTTAGTGAGGAGTCTTTCGTTGTTCCTCCCGAAAGGAAAAGTCCCTCAGGCATGGAAACAGAGACATCTGGCAATCCTGCAACCCTGGAATAGGAAGGCTTGATCTGGGGCTGTTCACTAAATTTACGAGGCTCTGGCCAGTTTTCCTCGCAAAACAAATTGGTTAGTCCGAGATCCAGTCGTCCAAGGACGGGGTTAACATTCTTATCAGACATCACTTTGGATTGTGGCCCGAGTTATGGCCAACATCAGGAAGAATTAACCATTATGGGTTCTATACATTTAGTAGACTCAATGTTTTTCCCAGTAATAGCATTGCATCCTTCATGAAATCCCTCCGAGACACCAACAGTCAAATACCCAGTGTATATTTACTCTGAAAATAGATTTAATGTAAAGGGCAGAAAATACTGCTCATCCAAAAGCTTCTAAAAGAACGAGGATTGCAAAGAGGTTTGATCAGAAAGGGAGTACTCCCTCTCTTATAAGTGAGCAATATGCTCCAGTATCCCTAAAGGTTCTAACTTCCTTTTTCTCTGAATGTTCCTGAAGGGATATTTTACACATACTATAATAGGGGCCATCCCCTTCTCCTACTTCTTCTGGGACATATTATTAGGGATATTAGAGATTTTCCCAAATGGTTGGGGTTACTTGGACAATTGGGTCTGATGTGGCCAGGCTTGCCACAGTTATAACATACCATCTCAGCTTTAACTTTGGCACCTCGTTGATTTTGTGGCTTACGCCACTCTGGATACTGCCGCTTCGAATCACGTTGAGTAGTTTGATGTTGCTCACCGGGTTGACCAGGAGTGAGTAACGCTGCTCACCAGGTGTTTTAGTTGACTGCTGACGAGATTCACCTTCATCTGACCTTTATTTCTCCACTCAGGAACTTTTCTTTGACGATCTCTGCTCATACCAGGCTGTTGGGGAAAGAGATAAGACCGCTCGGACAAGGAGCGGTTAGTTTCAAAAGTATCAGCCAACCTGGCTGCTTCCAATCCAGTAGGCAAGGAATGATCTTGTAGAAACACTCGAACCTCTGGACTAACAGACTCCAGCAGGTTGTCCACCAAAATGAGCTGCTTCAAATCTTCAAAATCAGCGACACCACTTGCCTTGTACCACTTTGTAAAAGCCCTGGTCTGCTGTCTGACAAAGTCAACAGCAGACTGACCCAACTGCCTTCTGCCGAGTTTGAATTCTTTCCTATACTTGGCAGGAATACATTGATAAGCCCCAAGAACAGTGGTTTTCACAATACGATAGTTACCAAAATCAGCATTTCCCAGACTAGAAGTAAATTCCTGTGCCTTACCAAACAACGCAGTATGCACCAGTGATGCCCAATGAACCTCAGGCCACCCTAAAGCTCGAGCCTGGTTTTCAAATGCTTCGAAAAACTGTTCAGGCTCTGCTTCAACAAAACGAGGAACAAACTGTACTGCCCTTTGTAAATTGAAGTCATCTACAGTCTGATGGAATTGTCTCCTCTCCTTCTCTCTATCAAACTCCTCCTTAGCAAATGCACGCTGTTCTTTAGTTTTTCAAGGTGAGTCTGGCTAGTTCAAGCGCCAGTGAACCAGACTCACCTGTCGATAACCCACACCTGTGACTTGCTGGTTTTGCTCAGGAGTTTTGTCTCTCCCATTTTGTAGAAACCTCAATGGTGACCTACATTAACAGCTCCTGTAGGGGAGAAACACTAGACTGATATGCCATAGTTTCAGTTTGTATTTTACTCCTTATAATATCACGCAGCTGAGCAGCAGTAAGGGTACGCTGGTATTCAACACCAATAGAACGAGCGATACGCCAACAACGCTGTAGAGAGAGTTTGGGCAACTTTAGCAGAGTTAACTCAGACACTAACTGTCTGACTCGAATAGGTGGCATTAACCCCAACTTTACGCTGTGGCGCTATGCACGGTACGAATTGCAGTATACTCATACGATAGCAGAACTGACACGCAATAGCAAAGCCAATATGCACACACAATAGCAAGGCTGATACACAATAACAAACCAAATTGCAGAATACTCACAATAGCAGGCTGACCATAGCGAGCGAATGCAAAAATGAGACACAAAAATTCGTGAAGCGTTGGCAAATCGTAAGCAATGCCAGATAGCAAGCTATCTAGATACAAGAACTAGCTCCTGCACGAACTTCAACTCTAGGCTCAACTCCTGCTCTAAGTCTCCAAATTCAGCTCCCGGACAGGCCCCCATATTACCACCTCAGGTTCAAGGCCTGTTAACCTGAGTGTAAAGGGAGCTTGGAAAGAAACACAGTAGAAGATGTATTGAAATTGTATTTCCTTCAAAAATTAGATTAATTCCAAACTTTTGTCTTTTCCTTCACCAAGTAATTGTGATTATATAAGACTTTTGTCTTTTCCTTCACCAAGTATAACAAAGTGCTATTTACACATATGTACACTATATACAAAGGAGTAGTGTTTAGTGCATGCCACAGTTGTCTAGGCTAAGAAGCAGCCAAAAAGACAGACAACTTTCCACAACCAGCTCTATGCAGGAATTCCAATGACAAACCACGTGGTAACCACGTCACCTTTGTCATTGTTAAACTCGCATTTAATTGGCTGAACCGAGTCGTTGATTTGATGATTGGGCCCCATCACCAAACCCATAACGATGGTTCGCTGGTTGAGAGGAGCCTATGTGGGTGTGTTTAACATGCTCCGAATAAAGGTTACATACTCTTTGCATGCACACACACCCTCCCATACAACTCCTGGTTCCTACATGTAGTCCTATAAAATCTCCTGCCAAAGCCTAATCCTAATATCACTTCCGAACCTCCCTCATACTCCACGAAACATAAATATAATCAATACCAAATACATCACTGCACGCCTCACATCCTCTGGGCACCCCACAACATCCAGACTTAAACATCTTAACACCGATAAACCACATCCCCCCACACCCCGGATGATCCCTAAAAACCATTCCCTCACCCCCTCAAGACCCCAACAAAAATATACAACATGGAAAGCCGTATCCCATAACCCACAGCACTGACAAAAACCCATCTCCCGATAGTCCCATCATGAAAAGCTGAGCCCCAGACGCCAATATACCATGTAAAAAACGAAAACCAATCTCACGTACCTTAGGAGGCAACTTTAAACGCCTAAACCAAAACCACGTTACATTCCAATTATAACACGGATAAACCTAAATACCTAAAACCTCCTTTTCTCGCCTTCCCACCTTATCTAACCTCCCTACCTTCACCTTACCAGGATCTGGAACCACCAAAAGATACCTTAAAATTGCCTAACAAAACAACAAATTCCCACCCTTCCACCATCTGCGAACCTCACTCATTACCCTCCCCACTCTCACTCCTTGAATCCCACCTCGTGCTAGGTATTCCTGCCTAACATATATGCCCATCAAACGTCTCTGCAGTGGTATCAAACCTAGCCCTCCCTTTGCTACCTTAGTCATTACCACATCCCTCCCTAACCAATGCCTCAGATAACTCCATATAAACCTTAATACCCGACTTTGCAATCTTAGAACATCGTCCTCCACAAGGGGGTGTACCGCAGCTACATACAACAACTTACTGTATACTAAATAATTAACAACTACAACCCTCTGCAAAAAGTGACCTCTCCAAGCCGCCACAACCCCTCCATCCTCAGAGCAGCATTAACCACTGCCGAGGAATTCATCTCCTGCGCAACACTCGCCTGATTACAAAAACACACACCACATATCCTTAACCTATCCACTATTGGCCACCCAAAACCCTGACCCAACGCCTCCCCTACCCATTTCCCCACCTCCAATAATTCCCGATTTTACCCTATTCACCCGCATACCAGTGGCCAAACCAAAAACCTCAATTATCCTATTTACATTACCTAACCCCTCCATTGTGCCTACTAAAATAGTGGTGTCGTCTACATAACATATAATACCCGTTTCTGCCACCCAATGATTACTCCCTTCCCTCACCCCTTCTGACACTAACCTGAAATAAGGGTCCTGTAAACACGCAAACAGGAGCTACGACAAGGGGCACCCCTGCTGCAACCCCCGCCCCAAATGCACCTCAGTCCCCAACCTCCTATTCACCTGTACCCTCAAACGTGCATGCTCATACAAAGTGCGGACCCAACCCACGACCTCCGCCCCAAACCCCTGCTGTAAAAGCACTGCCTGCAACATATTCCTATCAACACTATCATACGCCTTTTCCCAGTCAAGCCCTAAAACACCCCCAGCTTTTCTGCTCTCTAAAAAAACCTTTGATCCTCCGATGACCCTCCCTCATACTTCTCCCCGGTACCCCTTACTGACCCTCCTCCAGTAAGCTCTCCAAAACTCCTTTCATTCTATTAGCAAGAATTCTTGCAAATATCTCATAATCTGCACACATAAGTGTGATTGGCCTATAATCCTCAACCGTCCCACATGTACGATTTTTCGGCACTAAAACTACGTTACCTATTGACATATCCCCACCCAAGCTACCTTTCAATTTCATAGCATTAAACAGCCTAACTAGCATCCCTCGTAGAACCTCCCAATGAACTATAAAAAAATCCCCAGAAATCCCATCCAGGCCAGGGGCCTTGCCCAGGGCCTGACCCTTCACTGACTGCCAAACCTCCTCCTCAGTTATAGACCCTTCCATATGCTCTCTATCTCCAGCCCCTATCCTCTCAACTATACAATCTAAAATTACATCCTGGGATACCCCATCACTAACCCCCTGACTCATCTTACACTCAAACCAAGCCTCTGCATAATAACTCATGGCTTCCGTGGTATGAAGAATCTGCCCCTTCCGATACCCACGGCACTCCTCAGTTACCCTCAGAGACATGACCGTCATATCTCTTCTCCAGTTCTGAAAAGTACGTAAGTACGCAGAGGGCTTATCCCCCCCCATAAAACTTCCTCTAAACCTCCTCGTACCCTCAGAGCATGAAATTTTTCATTCTGCAACTCCCACAATCATGACCGCAGATGATCAAATTCAGCTAGGGGATACCTCCCCCCACTCTCATAAGTTCTCAATTGCCCCTCTAGGTACCTCAACATTCCCAACCTTTGCCTCGCATCTTCCCTACCCAGTTTTCCTATAAAATTCCTGGATTGCCACTTTAGCCCTTACCTCCACCATTCCACTATATCACTAATCCTCTTCCCATCGTTCCATACTCGTCCCCACCAATCCGCAAAAACCTCCCTGTGATCCAATCCCTGCAACAACCTCACATTTAATTTCCAATACCCAGAATATATCTTCACCGCCCCAGCCCATCCCATCTCGACCAACACACCCCTATGATCACAAAAAACAAAATCCTGACATTTAACCTCACCTACCTGAACTGCCCCTGATACATATATCGGTCCAACCTAGCCATAACCCTGTTTAATATAAGTGTGATCCACATCCACCCTCCTCCCCTAACCACATCCTCCACACTAACCGCCCTCATCACCTCCCTCAAGCTCTGCAACAAACAACCCGCCCCTCGAGGTTCCACATCCCTCCCTCTAATAATGCAATTCCAATCCCGGCAATTTATCGTAACCAAAGGTAAACCTCTCAACGCATAAACCAAATCATCACATACAAAATCATCCTTTACATGGCGATTGGAAGTCGCCGGCATATATACACCAACGAAAAACACCTGTATATCTCCCCAACCCCGTCCACCCGTACTATCCTATCCCCCACCCTCTCCTCCCAGGCTTTTAACTTGAAAGAAGGGCTGGTCTCACGTATACCCACCATCACCCCACCCTTGAAATGCCCCAACTCCCAGTATAACACTTATATCCCTTCAAACACAAATCCCTACCACACCTATAATTATGCTCTTGGAGAAAGCATACATCCACATTCAACCGTCTGAGCGTCACCTCAATCCATCTCCTCCGAACTTCCACCGGGAGCCCATTAACATTAAAGTTGAAACACCTGAATAGGTCAAAGGGGTTTGCCACTTCGGTGCACAGACCCTGTCACACTGGCACAGAGACCCCACTTTGTGCCCTACTTCCTTTCACTCCTATCCCACTTTTTCTTTCCCTGGGGCACAACCTTCTTACCCTTGACAACATCCCTCCAGGCCATTTTAGAAGACCTTTGGCCCGGGGTTATCTCATCATCCTCAGAATCCCCACTGGGCCGCTTGGGGATGCTTTCACACATTCCATCTCCCGTTACCTTCCTCCCTATGCACCTCCACCTCAGCCACCACCACAGGCACAGAGTCAACAAGGTCCTCTACTGGGCCAATCTCGCACTCAGACGCTCCGAAACACCAGATGAGTCCTCATCCAATCCCAAAACACCCGCCAGTGACGGGCTCCCAAGGAGGCTCTGGATGTCCTCGAAATAAGGCCTCAATAACTCAGACCACCTCCAACAAGTCACCCTCCAATGCAACCTGAGAACATCCTGCTCCTCTTCCTGCATTGTTGGGGGTAAAGTCAAAACGGCCTCCTCTGCAGCATCAACCGCCTCACTCCAACTCCGAGGGACATCCTCAGTATCAAGGACCTCAGCCACATCCAACTGTACACTCGTCTTAGTCATTTCTCTCAGGTCCGTCACAGCGAAAAGTCCCATCATCCCGACGTCCATGTTGCCGCTACCTGCGTTGATCACACATAGCCGCCATATGTCCCGGGGCACCGCAGAGCTGGCACGTCCTCACCTGTCCAGCATCGAGATGTATACTCAGTATGAAACTCTTGCATCTGAGCATATGACGGGATAGGCCTCCTCAAAGTAATTTTGAGGGAGTATGATCCCGCCAGCACGCCAGCATAAGTTCCCTGCTGCCATCAACCAACATTAGCCTGTATAGTCCCATACTGGCGAATACTCGCTGAACATCAAATTCAGCAGCCTCAAACGGGAGGTTCTTCACATGAATCCAAGAGTAATGCGCCGACATGTGACGCATACGCACCTCCAATCCCGATTTGACAATAATAGGCTTGTCCTGAAACTTGTCCACCACTTCTTCATACACGCCAGTGGAGTTGAACTTGACGAAAAATCTGGCTGATCCGTTCAAGAGATGCCATAAATGGCCTCAGTCGATATTCGAAGGTGTCACGTAGAACCAATGGCAAGATGATCTCAACATTATCAGGATACACAGCACCTTTAAGCAAGTCCACACAGACAGTGTTGACACGGCGCCGTAGGTATCCACCATTGTGGTGAAAATAAAATCTCACCTAACCTCCACCAGGGGGACAACTGAGGTCACCCGCGCACCACCAAGGCTGGGGGCAACTGAAGAGACTAGTACCTCATTACTAGACCACATCTGGACTAACACTATATCCCCTCTAAAATCAGGCATAATCACAGACAACACCACAGACCACTATTCGACCTTTCTCATAACCAACCTTGGTAAATTGCCCCAAGATAATCCAAACGCTACTCATCAATCCTTACCAGCCTGAGAAGAAGATAAAAAAAAATGTATTGTGAGAACAGACTCCAGAGCATAAAAGGTGATATGAACAAGACCTGGAAGACCCTATCTGCAATTCTAGGAAATAAAAAGATATCGAAAAACAACACTATCAAATTATCAAAAGCAGATGAACTCCTACTCTAACCTACTGAGACAGCAAAAAAACTTAATGTTTTCTTCTCCACCATAGGAAAGAATCTAGCAAGTAAAATCCCAAGCTCGAACACCCGTCCAACAGACTACCTCACAAACACCTACCCTAATACGCTATTCCTAGCTTCTACCAACCCAATTGAAGTCTCGCTCATAATCAACACCCTTAAAAACAAGGCAGGTAACATAAACAGCTTACCAACTTTTAAGTACAAAAAAGCTTCACAGGTACTGTCACCAATTATAGCAACACTATTCAATAAATCCAATGAAGCCTCTACCTTTCCATCAATTCTCAAAATAGCTAGGGTCACCCCGATCCACAAAGGAGGTGATCAAACAGACTTGAATAATTATAGACCAATTTCTAATTTACCACTGCTTTCTAAAATCTTCGAATAATTAATTCATAGACAAATCTATTCCTACCTCGTCTCACACAATGTACTCAACCCCTGTCAATTTGGATTCAGGACAAACTAGAGCACAAACGATGCTATTATGCACATGTTGGAGTTAATATACACCGCACTTGAGAAGAAAGAAGTCCCACTGGGAATCTTCATTGATCTACGCAACGCTTTTGACACAGTCGACCATGATTTATTGCTCACAAAATTAGCACACTATGGTATAAAGGGGCACCCACTCAACTACCTAAAGTCATACCTCACCAACAAAGCCAATACGTGCAAGATCGCCACCCATCTTGATACCCATCAATTGCACAACCCAGGACAGCATGGGTTTAGAGCAGGCCGCTCATGTCTGTCCCAACTCTGGACCACTACGACAAGGTCCTGGATGCTCTAGAAGATAAACAGAATGCAGATGTTATATACACAGATTTTGCAAAAGCCTTTGACAAGTGTGACCATGGAGTAATAGCACACAAAATGCGTGATAAAGGAATAACAGGAAAAGTTGGTAGATGGATCTATAATTTCCTAACATGTAGAACACAAAGTAGTAGTCAACAAGTAAAGTCTGAGGCAGCTACTGTGAAAAGCTCTGTTCCACAAGCCAGTCCAGTCAATGAACCAATTATGTACCTCTGTAATCTTTTGACTACCGCCCACAGGATGGGTATGGGGTGCATAATAAAGATATTAAACTACCCACAAGGCACAGTACTTGCTCCCATCCTATTCCTCATTCTCATATCAGACATTGACAGGGATATAAGCCACAGTGCTTTGTCTTCCTTTGCAGATGACACCCGAATCTGTATGACAGTGTCCACCGTTGAAGACACTGCAAGACTCCAAGCAGACATAAACCAAATCTTTAAATGGGCTGCAGAAAACAATATGAAGTTCAATGATGAGAAATTTCAATTACTCAGATACGGAAAACGTGAAGAAATTAAAATCTCATCGGAGTACAAAACTAATTCCACCCACACAATAGAGCGAAAAACTAATGTCAAAGACCTGGGAGTGATCATGTCAGAGGATCTCACCTTCAAGGACCATAACAAAGTAGCAATTGCATCTGCTCGAAAAATGACAGGATGGATAATGAGAACCTTCAAAACCAGGGATGCCAAGCCGATGTTGACACTTTACAGTTCGCTTGTTCTATCTAGGCTGGAATATTGCTGCACACTAACTGCACCTTTCAAGGCGGGTGAAATTGCTGACCTTGAAAATGTGCAGAGAACCTTCACCGCACGCATAAGTGCGATAAACCACCTCAACTACTGGGAACGCTTGAAGTTCCTAAACCTGTACTCTCTAGAACGCTGGAGGGAGAGATACATTATTATATACACATGGAAAATTCTCGAGGGATAAGTACCAAACTTGCACACAAAAATCACTCCCTACGAAAGCAAAAGACTCGGCAGGCGATGTAACATACTCCCAATGAAGAGCAAGGGTGCCACTAGCACGTTGAGGGACAACACAATAAGTGTCATGGGCCCAAGATTGTTCAACTGCCTCCCAGCATACATCAGGGGGATTACCAACAAACCCATGGCTGTCTTCAAGCAGGCACTGGACAGGCACCTCGAGTCGGTACCTGATCAGCCGGGCTGTGGTTCGTACGTTGGACTGCGTGCGGCCAGCAGTAACAGCCTGGTTGATCAGGCTCTGGTCCAACATGAGGCCTGGTCACAGACCGGGCCGCGGGGGCGTTGACCCCTGGAATTCTCTTCAGGTAAACTCCAGGTAAACACAATAAATTACAGTCGGAGTCCCTCAAGGAAGTGTCCTGGGGCCACTCCTATTCCTCATTTACATAAATGACCTTCCGAATGCATCACAACTACTCAAACCCATTTTATTTGCAGATGACACAACATATGTCTTCTCTCACCCAAATCCAGTTATACTGGCCAACACTGTTAATGCCGAATTACAGAAAATATCAACATGGATGACGACTAACAAGCTTACTCTCAATACTGACAAGACCTACTTCATACAGTTCGAAGCAAAGCCACAAATGTTCCACTTAACATAACGCTCAATGGTTCACCCATCACAAGACTCGCAGAGGGAAAATTCCTAGGAGTCCGCCTTGACAGTAGCCTTAAATTCCAAACACACATACAACAAATTTCCAAGAAAATCTCAAAGACAGTAGGCATATTATCAAAGATACGCTATTATGTGCCACAATCAGCTCTCCTTGAACTATATCATTCACTTATCTACCCTTATCTCACCTATGGAATCTGTGCATGGGGATCAACAACATTAAATTACCTTAGACCACTCATAACACAACAAAAGGCTGCAGTCAGAATGATAACAAATTCCCACTCTAGACAGCATACTCCACCAATATTCAAAAGTCTAAAACTACTCACCGTAAAGAACATTTATACTTATTCTTGTGCCTACTACATATATAAAACTTTACACTCTAATATAAACCCTCTGCTCAAAATTCTCCTCACCAACTTTAATAGGACCCATGACCACAACACAAGACACAGATCACTTTTTGATATACCCCGAGTTCATATCAACCTATGTAAAAATTCTATGCACATAAAGGGCCCCAGAATCTGGAATTCATTACCAGTAAATATTAAGATAACCTTGTCTGAAAATCAATTTAAGATAACTCAAAAACCACCTACTCACCCAAAACTAAATAATCATACCATAAACTACTTTGAAAAATGCTCATTATTACTTTCCTATAAGATAATTTCAATTTTTAATAATATGTTACTATTATGTTACCCCCTACTCACCCAAAACTAAATACTCATAATATAAGTTAATGTCAAAAATGCTCAATGTTATTTTCCATAAGATAATCTCAATTTCATATTACCATTCGAGAATCTAAACACCTGTTACAATCTAATATCATCATATAATAATTTTAACAGTATAATATCATCATATTGTAATTTGAAATTAATTTTTAACTAGAATAAACTCAATAAATTTCTCTAATATTAAGTACATAGTCTTTAAGTTACTAGATTAAGCTGCCCCTAATGCCATGGCATGTCAGTGGCTCTCCTTGCACTCAGTTTACATTGTAACTACCAATACCTATGTAATCTGCAATGAAATAAAATTTACTTTACTTTACTATATGGGAACATCTACTCTACAACGATGGGTCGGTGGACAAGTGGACCCTACGAAAGCGCCGATACCCTCGTATGTAATGTTAGAAGCATTTAAGACACAGTTGTACGTCACGTATAATGGCCAACGATGAACGTTTCGACTCTGCAGGTCAGTAGGACATGTGGCTGCTCAGTGTGAGAAGCAAAGGCGACCGGGAGCACACCGTCAAGAAAACCCGTCGTCGGTACCTGGTGATGGACAGATTGGCGGTGAAACGAAAAAGAGGAAGTCCACTGATACATGGAGTGACGAAGCGTTTTCAGCGGCATCAGAAGATTCAATATGTATGACGTTACCAATGTCATCGGGGTATACACGCCCAGTAAATCCTCAGCAATCGAACCGAGGTGATGCTCACAATGCCAGTGACAACGTGGCCTTTCATGTACAGGATATAGGCCTTGAGGCATCACCTACAACGAGTGCAGAGAGTAGTGTTCCAGACATAAATTTAAGTGTTTGGCCACCGACTCCAGACATTATTGATGTGGGTACAACGGTATCCGTCATAGAGGTGCCGGTGAGCGTTCATGCTGAGGCGTCACCCACGACGAGTCTCGTAGTAGAAAGTATGTCGGGGAAGAGAAACGCCGTGTCAGCAGGGAGTGACGATATCGTCACACCCGGACAAAGGCCCGGCATGAAGCAATGGTTTGAAAGACCGGGACAGGACATATCTGGTGCATATTTATATCCTGGTATTGGTGACTCGCCTAGCCAATGTCATAGTGCAGAGACAAGCAATATATTATACACGAAAGTATCGGTAGTGTCGAATGTATATGAAGAGACATTCACAACCGCCTTCAAGTGTGTAACTAAATGCTAACGGAATGTGTGATAGTTATAAAAGACGTGCTGTTGAAGTTTTTTTGCGCAGGTGTGGCGCTGATTTGGTGTTCATACAAGAACACAATTTTCGTGAGGTTACTAACTTGCAGGTGGATGGTTATAGTGTGTATGGGACGAATTCCCCAAGTTTGAAAGGTGTGGCGATTTGTATTCGAGAGTTAAGCCCGTTCCATATATTGAGATGGGAAGTAGGAATTGACGGTAGGGTTATTCGCGTAGAGGGGCAGTGGGGTACTATAACTGTGTGTCATTGGCGTATATGGGCCGGAGGAAAGTGATTCGCGGATCAAATTACGGTTTTACCGTGACTCCTTAGTTTACCATCTGCGTTCGCTACCAGTCATTACTGTCGTCGGTGGCGACTGGAACTGCGTAGTTCGACGTAAGGATGTTGAACTGCAAGGAAGGGGAGTCTTATTACCTGAATTAGGAGACCTGTTACGTAACGTCGGTCTCATTGATGTTGGCGGCGATATAGTAGGAGGCATGGCGCATACTTTCGTTTGGCGAAGGTATGCCGCTCGCCAAACGAAAGTATGCGCCATGCCTCCTACTACATCGCTGCCAACATCAATGAGACCGACGTTACGTAACAGGTCTCCTAATTCAGGTAATATATACGTCGAGAGGAGTGACCGTGAAGCGTGTCAATCACACCGATGATGGATGTACAGACCATCGTGCAGTAGCCGACTTGTCATGGGAGGGGTTGCCAAAGTTTTTCCAAGGTTTTGAAAAATGAACGTGTCTTTATTACAGAAGGCGGAAGTGAGACAAGTATTTAGGCAGGTGTGGGAAAGCGCGTGGATAAGCAGTAAAGATAGCGATGATATAATTAAGTGGTGGGATGACAATGGGAAACGTATAGTCCGCGAATTCTTCATTGAACAGATGAAAGTAGATTATCACTTGCGTTCTGGTTATATCTAATATATTCAAAGCCAACTCGATGTGTGTTATCTTCTTAGAGCGTCTTATCCAGTGACAGAGATTGAGGCACTAAGAAGTGCGGAGCGAGAATTACTAGTGGAGTCGAAGCAGCGCTGTGGGGAAACCTTCCTTAGCCGAAGGCGAGCGACGTCTGTCATGAGTATGCAAACATCAGAAGGCATGGAAGGGTATCGTACGGATAGTATATTAAAAAGTACGGAGGGGATGGGAATTTATGTCGACGTGTATTTTCGCAAGCACATTTTGAGTAGAGGTGTCAGTAGACGAGCGGTTGAGTCATTTGGCAATCATATACAGTGTAATTTAAATGATGATGATAGAGCATTGTTAGATGGGTTAATTACAGCTAACGAAATCTGGACTGCCATACAAAGAACGAATGTAGGTAAATCTCCTGGGATAGACGGAATCCCCCAGCGAGTTTTATTTGGAATATTGGGATATACTCAAGGACTTTCTAGTAACACTTTTCAATGAAATGAAAGAGCGTAGTGAGTTAGGTTTGCAACAGAAAAAGGGGGTCGTTGTTTTAGTTCCGAAAAAGAAGACTTGCTTATACATTACAGATTATCGAACGATTACTCTGTTATGTAGCGACTATAAGATCTTCGCGAAGATCTTAGGAAATAGTGTAAAAGGTAATCGATAAAATAATACATTCAGGGCAGCGTGGGATCCTGGGAAGGTCGATGAATTATGAACAGAGTATTCTTGCTACTCATATACATGAATGTCAGGAACGTGGACAGGGAGGGGTTCTTATAGCAGTCAATTGGCAAGCAGCATATGATACCGTAGAACGTGAAACATTATTGACATTCATGAAATGGCAGGGTTTTGGGCGAAAGATAGTTAATTGTGCGCGTTCCTTATATGATGGAGTATGTATGCGTGTTCAACTTAATGGCCGTCTAGGTCGAAGCATAGAAGTCGGACGAGGCATCCGTCAAGGATGCCCGATGTACCTGGAGTTTACCTGGAGAGAGTTCCAGGGGTCAACGCCCCTGCGGCCCAGTCTGTGACCAGGCCTAATGTTGGACCAGAACCTGATCAACCAGGCTGTTACTGCTGGCCGCACGCAGTCCAACGTACGAACCACAGCCTGGCTGGTCTGGTACCGACTTTAGGTGCCTGTCCAGTGCCTGCTTGAAGACAGCCAGGGGTTTATTGGTAATCCCCCTGATGTATGCTGAGAGACAGTTGAACAGTCTTGGGCCCCTGACACTTATTGTGTTGTCTCTCAACGTGCTAGTGGCACCCTGCTTTTCATTGGGGGATGTTACATCGCCTGCCGAATCTTTTCTTTCGTAGGAGTGACTCTCGTGTGCAAGTTTGGTACTAAGCCCTCGAGAATTTTCCACGTGTATATAATAATGTATCTCTCCCGCCTGCGTTGTAGGGAGTACAGGTTTAGGAACTTCAATTGTTATTCGATCTACTGCAAGATAGAGCCATTGTTAGTATAAATAGAATACCGCGTGACGGATTGAGTACCCAAGAGACGGTTAGTATCATAGGATATGTTGACGACACGACAGTAATACTAAAGGGATTTAGTGAAATGTGCCGTGTTCAGGAGACGGTTAGCGCGTTCGGAGCGGCGTCAGGCATGACGTGTAACCAGCATAAAACGGGCGTTCTAATTCTAATTCTGAAGGCGAGACCCAGAGGTGGGTCTGGAATAGAGTAACCCAGTTAAAGATCTGTGGGATTACATATAAATATAGTCTGGTGGAGTCTCAAAGTATAACTCCTTCGTCGTAGTATATAATGTCATCTGTCGTATGACGGCTCTGAGGGCCAACGGATTAACATTACATCAACGTGTAATAGTTACGAACATGTTGCTCTATGCTAAAGTGTGGCATGTTGCATGCAACTTTCCAATACTGCGAGTTGATTTACAACGGTTATTAACCAGAGTATATCGTTTTGTGTGGGGTAGTAGTTGTAATTGGTTGCAACGGGACGTAGATTTACGTGTACATGCAATAGGGATTTTCATTAAACATGCTTATCTGACAGCAATGGCGAATGAGTGTGTCCCTTACAGCGCTGCACGAATATGTTTGTAGATGATACTGCGGTAATGAACGACGAATCGGGATTGATATTCTTCGTCGCCTAATTTATGCGCGAAAGCCGGAAAAGATACGCGTGAGCATCCTCATACGGGGAATAGTAAAATCGGTCGTTCCTCCCGTGCATTGCCTTTATCCGCTATACGCGTGGTTAGATATTTGGCGACGTTTCGACGGCTTACGAATCCTCCCTCAGGTGCGCGAAGTGTTTTATAGGTATTTGCATAACATCTTACTATCTGCGGTGGTGTTATATAATCGACGCATGTTGGAAGGCAAGGTATGTCACGTTTGTGGCGAGATAGGCGAGGCTTCTCATTGTTTATATTTTTGCGAATGCTTACAGTCTTTACGAGAATGGTTGCCTCCATAGATATGTGTGGGTTCAATGTCACCTACAATTTGTACATTATCATGACTATTTAACAGTGACAACAGTTGGTTACCATTACAATTACCAAACTGTGAGCTTCCAATGCTTTTGTGTCGTGCATTATAATCTCCAATGATAAGAGTAGGCTCAGACTGAGCACAAGTTGGGAGCTCCAAGTAATTGAACTTATCAGCAGGAGCATACAAATTAAATATGTTGAGAGTAGAGTTCCCAATATAAATCCTAACACCATGGTATTGCAGTCCCTCTGTTTTCTTATGTGTGAGAAGTTGATGGGGAAGTGATTTTTAATATATAGAACACAAGAGTTTGTAGATTTGAGGTTATATGCAACAAATGATGGCAATTTAGGGGGCTGTGATTTTTCAGGGACTCTGCACTCTTGTAGACACACAATATCAATGGGTTCGGTGGTTACTTTATGATGAAGGTCAGGAAGTCTTTTTCTAAATGATGCAATATTCCAGCTAAAAATATTAAGTTTATGCGAGGACTGATCCATTATAGAAAGTCCTGGAATCTGGTTTAAGTTTCTCAGCATAATGAAAAAAATTTCATATAAATAGCAGACCTCATCAATGTCAGCAAAGTTACCCTGGTCCATGAGTTTTCTAAGTGCACGTCCAGTTGTGAGGCCTCGTGGCAGTCTTTGTTTACACAGAGCAAGACGCTGTTCATGTGTGAATGTATGATAGGTGGCACTACCACTCACATTCCCTCCTCCACTAGCATTACACACATCACTATAACTGTCATCACCAACACCACTACCAATATTGTGTTCATTACATCACCTAGTTGTTGCTGCAGGTGTCGATTCATAGCTCCTGACCCCGCCTCTTCACTGGCCGCTACTGGGTCACTCTCCCTGCGCCATGAGGTTTATCATACCTCTTCTTAAAGCTATGTATGGAGCCTGCCTCCACTACATCACTTCCTAAACTATTACACTTCCCGACCACTCTGTGACTGAAGAAATACTTCCTAACATACCTGTGATTCATCTGAGTCTTCAACTTCCAACTGTGTCCCCTTGTTGTTGCTTTGTCCCATCTCTGGAACATTCTGTCTTTGTCCACCTTGTCAATTCCTCTCAGTATCTTATATGTCGTTATCATGTCCCCCCTATCTCTTCTCTCCTCCAGTGTCGTCAGGTCGATTTCCCTTAACCTCTCCTCGTAGGACATACCCCTTAGCTCCGGGGCTAGTCTTGTTGCAAACCTTTGCATTTTCTCTAGCTTCTTTACGTGCTTGGCTAGGTGTGGGTTCCAAACTGGTGTTGCATACTCCAGTATGGGCCTAACGTACACAATGTACAGGGTCCTGAACGATTCTTTGTTAAAATGTCGGAATGCCGTTCTTAGGTTTGCTAGGCGCCCGTATGCTGCAGCAGTTATTTGGTTGATGTGCGCCTCAGGAGATGTACCTGGTGTTACACTCACCCCAAGATTTTTCCTTGAGTGAGGTTTGTAGTCTCTGGCCCCTAGACTGTACTCCGTCTGCGGCGGTCTTCTTTGCCCTTCCCCAATCTTCATGACTTTGCACTTGGTGGGGTTGAACTCCAGGAGCCAATTGCTGGACCAGGCTTGCAGCCTGTCCAGATCCTTTTGTAGTTCTGCCTGGTCCTCGTCCGATTGGATTCTTCTCATCAACTTCACATCATCTGCAAACAGGGACACTTCGGAGTCTATTCCTTCCGTCATGTCGTTCACAAATACCAGAAACAGCACTGGTCCTAGGACTGACCCCTGTGGAACCCCACTCGTCACCGGCGCCCACTCTGATACTTCGTCACGTACCATGACTCGCTGCTGTCTTCCTGACAGGTATTCCTTGATCCATTGTAGTGCCTTCCCTGTTACCCCTGCGTGTATGTGTGTGTATATGTGTGTTAGTTACCATTTTGTCCTAGGCACATGTCGATTAGACACTAGGCCTAGACACTAGTGTGTGTATGAGTGTATGCATATGTGTGTGCATGTGTGTGTGTGTTTGACCTAACAATTAATATTTGCACCAAGAACTCATTACAGTTGTGACCGGGTGTAGACTAGTGAATTGCTCAATACTTTATAATTTGTTCATGATTGTAACCATGTATAAACGTAAGTAAATTTATACATATTCATACTTAATTGATTCATTATTGTAACTGTGAGTTCTTACCTTTGTAACTTGTGAGTTCATTACCTTTGTAACTTGTGAGTTCATTACCTTTGTAACTTGTGAGTTCATTACCTTTGAACTGTGAGTTCATTACCTTTGCAACTTGTGAGTTCATTCCCTTTTAACTTGTGAGTTCATTACCTTTGTAACTTGTGAGTTCATTTTGTAACTTGTGAGTTCATTCTTTGTAACTTGCTCAGCTATCAAAACTTTGGGGCCCAGTCACTGGACCCATTATGTACCTCAGTAATCTTTTGACTACCGCCCACACCATGGGTATGGGGTGCATAATAAAGATATCAAACAACACAAGTGAGCTTTGAATGTGGTTGTTGTAGCTGGGTTATTCAGGGCCACCACAACAGCACTATGTTCACTATAACACAGCATTATCGTCACTATTTAACACAGCACAATGTTCACTATGACACAGCACTATGTTCACTATAACACAGCACTATCGTCACTATTTAACACAGCACAATGTTCACTATAACACAGCACTATGTTCACTATAACACAGCACTATCGTCACTATTTAACACAGCACAATGTTCACTATAAAACAGCACTATGTTCACTATAACACAGCACTATCGTCACTATTTAACACAGCACAATCTTCACTATAACACAGCACTACCGTCACTATTATAGCAGACCACACTCACTATATGACACCATACAGTATAACTATCACTATATGGTGCCTATGGGAACATTCTTATGGTGTATAAATATATTTAGTTGAATATATTTAGTTGTTCCTCGCTGGTCCAGTGGTCAGTGTGTCCCTCTGGAGTTGCAAGACTCCAGCGTCGCGGGTTCGAGCCCCGCTAGTATCCAGCTTTATCAAATAGATAAGTGAAGGGGAGAGAATGGACGTGGAAGAACTTGGTGTTTACCACCCTCTCATGGAGGCCACCACAGCATTGCGGGGATTTGATATCATAACCATCGTTAGTGATACGCCTCGTGCGTTCGGTAAAGTTTGTGAAGTCTGTTTCACCGATGAATTATTTCTGCAGCCTCCTGTACCCAGAGGTCAAGGTCGCATTGTACTGATGCAAGAACACAAAGGACTCCACTCCGTGTCTGTGTATGTCTGCCTGGATGGCACCTTAGTCTACTGTAACGGTGGCGATTATTAGAAGATCGGCAAAAAAATGATGAAAAATTATTTCAAAATGAACCGCGGCTCCTTCACAAGACTTGTAATCATTGGTGACGTAGACCAAGACGGCGGTACCTGTGCCTACCACGCTCGATCATTCGGCGGTACCTGTGCCTACCACGCTCGATCATTCGGCGGTACCTGTGCCTACCACGCTCTATCATTCATGGACACAGTTGTCAGTTCCGGCCTCACCCACCCCTTTGACATCGCCCACTGGTTCCGCATTAGAATGAAATACTTCCCGGATATTACAGCAATCAATATGGTCAACTCAATGCTCACTGAATTCAAGAATGATATAGATACTTCCTGCGATGATATCATGGAGAGTGTATTGAATGAATATATTAAAATTCACGTAGTTGAAACTAGGATGAAGAGTACCCCTGTTAAACGACCACTGGCCAGCGAGATGACCCCCCCAAGACCACAACAAAAGAAGCTAAAAGTGTGAGTTACTAGTGTGTGTAGTGTGTGTGTGTGTAGTGTGTGTGTGTAGTGTGTGTGTGTGTGTGTGTGTGTGTGTGTTGTGTGTAGTGTGTGTAGTGTGTAGTGTGTGTAGTGTGTGTGTGTGTGTAGTGTGTGTGTAGTGTGTGTGTGTAGTGTGTGTAGTTTGTGTGTGTAGTTTGTGTGTAGTGTGTGTAGTTTGTGTGTAGTGTGTGTGTAGTTTGTGTGTAGTTTGTGTGTAGTGTGTGTGTAGTGTGTGTGTAGTGTGTGTGTAGTGTGTAGTTTGTGTGTAGTTTGTGTGTGTAGTGTGTGCGTGCGTAGTGTATGTGTGTAGTGTGTGTGTAGTGTGTGTGTGTAGTGTATGTGTGTGTAGTGTGTGTGCGTAGTGTGTCGTAGTGTGTGTGCGTAGTGTGTGTGGTAGTGTGTGTGGTGTAGTTTGTGTGTAGTGTGTGTGTGTAGTGTGTGTGTGTAGTGTGTATTTGTGTGTAGTGTTTGTGTGTAGTGGTGTGTGTAGTTTGTGTGTGTGTGTGTGTGTAGTGTGTGTGTGTAGTGTGTGTTGTGTGTGTGTGTGTGTGTAGTGTGTTGTGTAGTGTTGGGGTGTAGTGTGTGTGTGTAGTGTGTGTAGTGTGTGTGTGTGTGTGTGTGTGTAGTGTGTGTGTGTAGTGTGTGTGTGTGTAGTGTGTGTGTGTGTGTGTGTGTGTAGTGTGTGTGTGTTGTAGTGTGTGTGTGTGTGTGTGTGTGTGTGTGTGTGTGTGTTTTTGTGTGTGTGTGTGTGTGTGTGTGTGTGTAGTGTGTATGTATGTGTGTAGTGTGTATGTGTGTGTGTGTAGTGTGTGTGTAGTGTGTGTGTGTAGTGTGTGTGTGTGTGTGTGTGTGTGTGTGTGTGTGTGTGTGTGTGTGTAGTGTGTGTGTAGTGTGTGTGTGAACTCACCTAGTTGTGCTTGCAGGGGTCGAGTCAAAGCTCCTGGCCCCGCCTCTTCACTGGCCGCTACTGGGTCACTCTCCCTGTGCCATGAGCTTTATCATACCTCTGCTTAAAGCTATGTATAGAGCCTGCCTCCACTACATCGCTTCCTAAACTATTAAACTTCCCGACAATTCTGTGACTGAATAAATACTTCCTAACATCTCTGTGATTCATCTGAGTCTTCAACTTCTAACTGTGTCCCCTTGTTGTTGTGTCCCATCTCTGGAACATTCTGTCTCTGTCCACTTTGTCAATTCCTCTCAGTATCTTATATGTTGTTATGTCCCCCCTATCTCTCCTGTCCTCCAGTGTCGTCAGGTCGATTTCCCTTAACCTCCCCTCGTAGGACATACCCCTTAGCTCCGGGACTAGTCTTGTTGCAAACCTTTACACTTTCTCGAGCTTCTTCACATGCTTGGCTAGGTGTGGGTTCCAAACTGATGCTGCATACTCCAGTATGGGCCTAACGTACACAGTGTACAGGATCCTGAACGATTCTTTATTAAGATGTCGGAATGCTGTTCTTAGGTTTGCTAGGCGCCCTTATGCTGCCGCAGTTATTTGGTTGATGTGCGCCTCAGGAGATGTTCCTGGTGTTATACTCACCCCAATATCTTTTTCCTTGATTGAGGTTTGCAGTCTCTGGCCCCCTAGGCTGTACTCCGTCTGCGGTCTTCTTTGCCCTTCCCCAATCTTCATGACTTTGCACTTGGTGGAGTTGAACTCCAGGAGCCAGTTTCTTGACCAGGCTTGCAGCCTGGTCCAGTGTGTGTGTAGTGTGTGTGTCTAGTGTGTGTGTGTAGTGTGTGTGTGTGTGTGTGTGTAGTGTGTGTGTGTAGTTTGTGTGTGTAGTGTGTGTGTAGTGTGTGTGTAGTGTGTGTGTGTAGTGTGTGTGTGTAGTGTGTGTGTGTAGTGTGTGTGTGTAGTGTGTGTGTGTAGTGTGTGTGTGTAGTGTGTAGTGTGTGTGTGTAGTGTGTACTCACCTAATTGTACTCACCTAATTGTGGTTGCAGGGGTCGAGACTCAGCTTCTGGCGCCGCCTCTGCACTGTCCGCTACTGGGTCTCTGCTCTCCTGCTCCATGAGCTTTATCATACCTTGTCCAGACTGGTGCTGCATACTCTAGTATGGGCCTGACGTACACGGTGTACAGTGTCTTGAACGATTCCTTGTTAAGGTAACGGAACGCTAATCTTAGGTTTGCCAGTCGCCCATATGCTGCCGCGGTTATCTGGTTGATGTGTGTTTCCGGAGACGTGCTTGGTGTTATACTCACCCCAAGGTCTTTCTCCTTTGATGAGGATTGTAGCCTTTGTCCACCTAACCTGTACTCTGTCAGCGGTCTTGTTTGCCCTTCTCCGATCTTCATGACTTTGCATTTGGTGGGGTTAAATTCGAGCAGCCAGTTGCTAGACCAGATGTCAAGCTTGTCTAGGTCTCTTTGAAGTCCTGCTTGGTCTTCATCCGATGTGATTCTCCTCATTAATTTCACATCATCTGCGAAAAGAGACACTTCTGAGTCTATCCCGTCCGTCATGTCATTCACATATAGCAAGAATAGCACTGGTCCTAGGACTGACCCCTGCGGTACACCGCTCGTCACAGGCGCCCACTGTGATACCTCATCACGCACCATGACCCGTTGTTGTCTCCCTGTGAGGTATTCTCTGATCCATTCCAGTGCCCTTCCTGTTATACACACTTGGTCTTCCATCTTCTTTACTAATCTCATGTGAGGAACTGTGTCAAAGGCCTTCCTGCAGTCCAAGAAAATGCACTCAACCCACCCTTCTCTCTCTTGCCTTACCTCTGTTACTTTATCATAGAACTCCAGGAGGTTTGTTACACAGGATTTGCCTTCCCTGAATCCGTGCTGTCTGGCGTTGATTATCCTGTTCTGCTCCAGATGCTCCACCATTCATTTCCTGATGTTTTTCTCCAAGACTTTGCACACTATACACGTAAGTGACACCGGTCTGTAGTTTAGTGCCTCTTTTCTGTCTCCTTTTTTTAAAGATGGGGACAACGTTGGCCTTTTTCCATATCTCAGGTAGCTGCCCAGTTTCAAGGGATGTGTAAATGAATGGTTCAGAGAACCGACGAGTTGGTAAATTAGACACATATGCAACACTTGCGTATCTTTATTGAGGAAACGTTTCGCCACACAGTGGCTTCATCAGTCCATACAAAGGAGAATCGTGAAGAACAGGAGGAGTTTGAGGTGGTCAGTCCCTCAATCTTGAGTCGATGTTGTCAGTCCATCAATCTTGAATAGAATACAGTATATGTGCGTAGAGGAAGCTTATATATACCCAAGTGTTGCATATGTGTCTAATTTACCAACTCGTCGGTTCTCTGAACCATTCATTTACACCCTGTCTGACACTGCAACATCTTGGTATCTTAATACTGAGATTTCTTCGCTTGCCTATTCCTTTGGCACGACCTACTTCCACATTGGACAAATGTGACACCTCCTACAACTGCTGCATCTCTCCTGTCTACAGTATGTAAGCTTCCTCTACGCACATATACTGTATTCTATTCAAGATTGAGGGACTGACAACATCGACTCAAGATTGAGGGACTGACCACCTCAAACTCCTCCTGTTCTTCACGATTCTCCTTTGTATGGACTGATGAAGCCACTGTGTGGCGAAACGTTTCCTCAATAAAGATACCCAAGTGTTCCATATGTGTCTAATTCAAGGGATGTGTTGAAAATTTTGGTAAGTGGCACACTCAGAACCTCAGCTCCTTCCCGAAGGACCCATGGTGAGATATTGTCCGGACCCATCGCCTTTGAGGTATCAAAGTCACTGAGTAACTGCTTCACCTTCCCCTCAGATGTGTGTATGCCCTCCAGCACTCGATACATCCCATGTTGGTGACGCACCCCGTCCTGTCTACCCAACTGCCTTCCTTCCTCCACTGTGAATACTTCCCTAAACCTCGAGTTGAGCTCCTCACATAACTCTTGATCATTACTTGTGAGTTCCTCATCTTCCCTCCTCAGCCTTATCACCTGGCTGTACATCAGTTTCGGGTCAGACTTGACTTTCGATGCTATGTCGTTTTCGTACTGTTTCTGGGCCGCCCTCCGTACCTGTGCATACTCGTTTCTAGCTCTTCGACTAATCTCCTTGTTTGCTTGGGTTCTTTGCCTTCTGTACCTTTTCCATTCTCTGGCACTCTTGAGTCTTTGTCTCCCTGCATCTTTGGGTAAACCAGGGGCTCTTTCTTGTCTTCCCATTTATTTTTTTTCCTTTGGGTATAAAACCGTTCCTCTGCCTCCTTGCACTTTGTCGCTACGTATTCCATCATTTCATTTACTGACTGTCCTTCCATTTCCCTTTCCCACAGAACCTCCTGCAGGAAATTCCTCATACCCGTGTAGTCCCCTCTTTTATGGTCTGGTATGTCTCTTTCAGCACCGTTTTCCCTCTCCACCTGTAGCTCTATTATGTACTCAAAGCTCAGCACCATATGGTCACTGGCTCCCAGGGGGCTCTTGTGTGTTATGTCCTCGATATCTGAGCTATTCAGGGTGAATACAAGGTCCAGCCTTGCTGGTTCGTCCTCTCCTCTATCTCTGGTCGTGTCCCTGACATGTTGGTGCATCAGGTTTTCCAGTACCACGTCCATCATCTTGGCTCTCCAAGTTTCTGGACCCCCACGGGGTTCTTGGTTCTCCCAGTCGATCTCTTTGTGGTTGAAATCGCCCATGACCAGTAACTTCGCTCTGCTCATGTGCACTTTTCTTGCCACCTCCGCCAGGGTGTCCACCATTGCTCTGTTGTTCTCGTCATATTCCTCTCCTGTCTTCCTGCAGTTTTGTGGTGGGTTATACATCACTGCAATGACTATCTTGTGCTCCCCAGACTGGATGGTACCTACTATAAAGTCCCTTTCTCTACACACCTCCATTCCTGCCATTTCCTCAAATCTCCAATGACTCCTTACGAGCAGTGCGACCCCTCCTCCGCTCCTGCTCCTTCTATCTTTCCTCAGGATCTGATATCCTTGTTGGAAGATTTCGTCTGATATTGCCTCATTTAGTTTAGTTTCTGTGACTGCTATGATGTCTGGGGACATTTCACCTATTCTCTCATTCCACTCTTCATACTTATTCGTGATTCCATCTGCATTTGTGTACCAAACCTTCAGCCTCGTTTCCAATACTGTTGCCCTGGGGGATCTTGGAGGGATGGGGGTGGGTAAGGTTCCCATAGAGGGTTGTTGCATGGGTGGGGGAGATTGTATGGTTGGAGTGTGGGCTGATTGGGTGTGGTTTGTGATGGAGTGGGGTAGTGGTGATGATGGGTTTTGGGTTGCTGGGGTGGGGACAGAGGAAATGATGTGTGTGTGCGATGTTAAACTATATGGTTGCCGTTGGGTTGCTGTGGTTTGAGGCCCTCCGTGAGTGCTTCCGGTGAGTGTGTTTGTCCTTCTGCTTGGGCCTGGTGCCCCCTGTACCTCGCTGTAGTGTGTGTGTGTAGTGTGTATGTGTGTGTGTGTAGTGTGTGTAGTGTGTGTGTGTAGTGTGTGTGTGTGTAGTGTGTGTGCAGTTTGTGTGTAGTGTGTGTGTAGTGTGTGTGTGTAGTGTGTGTGTAGTGTGTAGTGTGTGTGCAGTTTGTGTGTAGTGTGTGTGTAGTGTGTGTGTGTATTGTGTGTAGTGTGTAGTGTGTGTGTGTTGTGTGTGTTGTGTGTGTGTGTAGTGTGTGTGTGTGTGTGTGTGTGTGTGTGTGTGTGTGTGTGTGTGTGTGTGTGTAGTGTGTGTGTGTGTGTGTGTAGTGTGTGTGTAGTGTGTGTGTGTGTAGTGTGTGTGTGTGTGTGTACTCACCTAATTGTGCTCACCTAATTGTGGTTGCAGGGGTCGAGACTCAGCTCCTGGCCCCGCTCTTCGCTGTCCGCTACTGGGTCTCTGCTCTCCCTGCTCCATGAGCTTTATCATACCTCGTCTTAAAACTATGTATGGTTCCTGCCTCCACTATATCTTTCTCTAGACTATTCCATTTCCTGACTACTCTGTTGCTGAAGAAGTGCTTCCTAACATCCCTTTGACTCATCTTCAGCTTCTAGTTGTGTCCCCTTGTTTCTGTGTTCCCTCTCTGGAACATCCTGTCACTGTCTACCTTGCCGATTCCCCGCAGTATTTTGTATGTCGTTATCATGTCTCCTCTGACCCTTCTTTCCTCCAGTGTTGTTAGTCCTATTTCCCTCAACCATTCTTCATAGGACAGACCCCTGAGTTGTGGAACTAACCTTGTCGCAAACCTTTGCACTTTCTCTAGTTTCTTTACGTGCTTGACCAGGTGTGGGTTCCAAACTGGTGCTGCATATTCTAGTATGGGCCTGACGTACACGGTGTACAGTGTATTGAACGATTCCTTGTTAAGGTAACGGAACGCTAATCTTAGGTTTGCCAGTCGCCCATATGCTGCCACAGTTACCTGGTTGATGTGTGCCTCCTGAGACGTGCTTGGCGTTATACTCACCCCAAGGTCTTTCTCCTTTGCCGAGGTTTGTAGCCTTTGTCCGCCTAGCCTGTACTCTGTCAGCGGTCTTCTTTGCCCTTCTCCGATCTTCATGACTTTGCATTTGGTGCGATTGAATTCGAGAAGCCAGTTGCTAGACCAGATGTCAAGCTTGTCCAGGTCTGTTTGAAGTCCTGCTTGGTCCTCCTCCGATATGATTCTCCTCATTAATTTCACATCATCTGCGAACAGAGACACTTCTGAGTCTATCCCGTCCGTCATGTGTAGTGTGTGTGTGTAGAGTGTGTGTGTGTAGTGTGTGTGTGTGTTATGTGTGTGTGTGTAGTGTGTGTGTGTAGTGTGTGGTGTGTGTGTAGTGTATGTGTGTCTGTAGTGTGTGTGTGTGTGTAGTGTGTGGTGTGTGTGTAGTGTATGTGTGTTGTAGTGTGTGTGTGTGAGTGTGTGTGTGTGTGTGTGTTTATTGTGTGTGTGTGTGGTGTGTGTGTGTGTATGTGTGTGTGTGTGTGTGTGTGTGTGTGTGGGGTAGTGTGTGTGTAGTGTGTGTGTTAGTGTGTGTGTGTGTAGTGTGTGTGTAGTGTGTGTGTGTGTGTGTGTGTGTGTGTGTGTGTGTGTGTGTGGTGTAGTGTGTGTGTGTGTGTGTGTGTGTGTGTGTGTGTGTGTGTGTGTGTGTGTAGTGTGTGTGTAGTGTGTGTGTGTGTGTGTGTGTGTGTGTGTGTGTGTGTGTGTGTGTGTAGTGTGTGTGTGTAGTGTGTGTGTGTGTGTGTGTGTGTGTGTAGTGTGTAGTGTGGTGTGTAGTGTGTGTGTGTGTGTGTGTGTGTGTGTAGTGTGTGTGTAGTGTGTGTGTGTGTGTGTGTGTGTAGTGTGTGTGTGTGTGTGTGTGTGTGTAGTGTGTGTGTAGTGTGTGTGTGTGTGTGTGTAGTGTGTGTGTGTGTGTGTGTGTGTGTGTGTGTGTGTGTGTGTGTGTGTATGTGTGTGTGTGTGTGTAGTGTGTGTGTGTAGTGTGTGTGTGTGGTAGTGTGTGTGTGTGTGTGTGTGTGTGTGTGTGTGTGTAGTGTGTGTGTGTGTGTGTGTGTGTGTGTGTGAGTGTGTGTGTGTGTGTGTGTGTGTGTGTGTGTGTGTGTGTGTGTGTGTGTGTGTGTGTGTGTGTGTGTGTGTGTGTGTGTGTGTGTGTGTGTAGTGTGTGTGTTGTGTAGTGTGTGTGTGTAGTGTAGTGTGTGTGTGTGTGTGTGTGTGTGTGTGTGTAGTGTGTGTGTGTGTGGTGTAGTGTGTGTGTGTGTGTGTAGTGTGTGTGTGTGTGTGTGTGTGTGTGTGTGTGTAGTGTGTGTGTGTAAGTTTGTGTGTGTTGTAGTTTAATGTTTGTTGAATCTTGTAGTGTGTGTGTGTGTGGTGTAGGTGTGTGAAGTTTTGAGTTAGTTTTAGTTAATATCTTTATTATGAACCCCATACCCAAATTCAAGGGCAAGTAGTAAAAGATTACAAGGTACATAATGGGTCAGGACTGACCCCAAAGTTTTGAACTACAAGTTACAAAGGTAATGAACTCACAAGTTACAAAGGTAATGAACTCACAAGTTACAAAGGTAATGAACTCACAAGTTACAAAGGTAATGAACTCACAAGTTACAAAGGTAATGAACTCACAAGTTACAAAGGTAATGAACTCACAAGTTACAAAGGTAATGAACTCACAAGTTACAAAGGTAATGAACTCACAAGTTACAAAGGTAATGAACTCACAAGTTACAAAGGTAATGAACTCACAAGTTACAAAGGAAATGAACTCACAAGTTACAAAGGTAATGAACTCACAAGTTACAAAGGTAATGAACTCACAAGTTACAAAGGTAATGAACTCACAAGTTACAAAAGTAATGAACTCACAAGTTACAAAGGTAATGAACTCACAAGTTACAAAGGTAATGAACTCACAAGTGTGTAGTGTGTGTGTGTGTAGTGTACTCACCTAATTGTACTCAACTAATTGTGGTTGCAGGGGTCGAGACTCAGCTCCTGGCCCCGCCTCTGCGCTGCCCGCTACTGGGTATCTGCTCTCCCTGCTCCATGAGCTTTATCATACCTCGTCTTAAAACTGTGTATGGTTCCTGCCTCCACTATGTCTTTCTCTAGACTATTCCACTTTCTGACTACTCAGTTGCTGAAGAAATGCTTCCTAACATCCCTTTGACTCATCTGAGTCTTCAGCTTCCAGTTGTGTCCCCTTGGTTCTGTGTTCCCTCTCTTGAACATCCTGTCACTGTCTTCCTTGTCGATTCCCCGCAGTATTTTGTATGTCGTTATCATGTCTCCTCTGACCCTTCTTTCCTCCAGTGTTGTTAGTCCTATTTCCCTCAGTCTTTCTTAATAGGACAGACCTCTGAGTTGTGGAACTAACCTTGTCGCAAACCTTTGCACTTTCTCTAGTTTTTTTATGTGCTTGACCAGGTGTGGGTTCCAGACTGGTGCTGCATATTCTAGTATGGGCCTGACGTACACGGTGTACAGTGTCTTAAACGAGTCCTTGTTAAGGTAACGGAACGCTAATCTTAGGTTTCCCAGTCGCCCATATGCTGCCGCAGTTATCTGGTTGATGTGTGCCTCCGGAGACGTGCTTGGCGTTATACTCACCCCAAGGTCTTTCTCCTTTTCCGAGGTTTGTAGCCTTTGTCCGCCTAGCCTGTACTCTGTCAGCGGTCTTCTTTGCCCTTCTCCGATCTTCATGACTTTGCATTTGGTGGGATTGAATTCGAGAAGGTATTTGCTAGACCAGATGTCAAGCTTGTCCAGGTCTGTTTGAAGTCCTGCTTGGTCCTCCTCCGATGTGATTCTCCTCATTAATTTCACATCATCTGCGAACAGAGACACTTCTGAGTCTATCCCATCTGTCATGTCATTTACATATACCAAGAATAACACTGGTCCTAGGACTGACCCCTGCGGAACGCCGCTCGTCACAGGTGCCCACTGTGATACCTCATCACGCACCATGACCCGTTGTTGCCTCCCTGTGAGGTATTCCCTGATCCATTCCAGTGCCCTTCCTGTTATACGTGCTTGTTCTTCCAACTTCTTTACTATTCTCATGTGAGGAACTGTGTCGAAGGCCTTCCTGCAGTCCAGGAAAATGCAATCAACCCACCCTTTTCTCTCTTGTTTTACCTCTGTTACTTTATCATAGAACTCTAGGAGGTTTGTTACACAGAATTTGCCTTCCCGGAATCCGTGCTGCCTGGTGTTTATTATCCTGTTCAGCTCGAGGTGCTCCACCATTCTTTTCCTGATGATTTTCTCCAGGACTTTGCATACTATACATGTAAGTGATACCGGTCTATAGTTTAGTGACTCTTTTCTGTCTCCTTTTTTGAAGATGGGGACTACGTTGGCCTTCTTCATACCTCAGGTAACTGCCAATTCTCAAGGGATGTGTTGAATATTATGGTAAGTGGCACACTCAGTACCTCAGCTCCTTCCCGAAGAACCCACGGGGAGATGTTGTCCGGACCCATCGCCTTTGAGGTATCAAGGTCACTGAGTAACTACTTCACCTCCTCCTCAGTTGTGTGTATGCCCTCTAGCACTTGATACATCCCTTGTTGGTGGTGCAACACATCCTGTCTACCCAGCTGCCTTGCTTCCTCCATTGTGAATACTTCCTTAAACCTCAAGTTGAGCTCCTCACATACCTCTTGATCGTTACTTGTGAGTTCCCCATCTTCTCTCCTCAGCCTTAATACCTGGTCTTTAACTGTTGTCTTCCTTCTGATGTGACTGTACATCAGTTTCGGGTCGGACTTAACTTTCGATGCTATGTCATTTTCGTACTGTTTCTGGGCTTCCCTCCATACCTGTGCATACTCGTTTCTAGCTCTTCTACTAATCTCTTTGTTTACTTGGGTTCTTTGCCTTCTGTACCTTTTCCATTCTCTGACACTCTTGGTCTTTGCCTCCCTGCACCTTTGGGTAAACCAGGGGCTCTTTCTGGCCTTCCCGTTTAATCTTTTTCCTCTAGGTATAAACCGTTCCTCTGCCTCCTTGCACTTTGCCCCAACGTATTCCATCATTTCATTTAATGTCTGTCCGTCCATTTCCCTTTCCCACTGAACATCCTGCAGGAAATTCCTCATGCCTGTGTAGTTCCCTCTTTTAAAATCTGGTTTGTCTCTTTCTGTACTGTTTTCCCTCTCCACCTGTAGCTCTACAATGTACTCAAAGCTCAGCACCATATGGTCGCTGGCTCCCAGGGGGCTCTCATGTGTTATGTCTTCAATATCTAAGTTGTTCAGGGTGAATACAAGGTCCAGTCTTGCTGGTTCATCTTCTCCTCTCACTCTGGTCGTGTCCCTGACATGTTGGTGCATCAGGTTTTCCAGTACCGCGTCCATCATCTTGGCTCTCCAAGTTTCTGGACCACCTCGTGGTTCTTGGTTCTCCCAGTCGATCTCTCTGTGGTTGAAATCACCCATGACCAGTAGCTTCGCCCTGCTCATGTGCGCTTTTCTTGCCACCTCCACCAGAGTGTCCACCATCGCTCTGTTGTTCTCATCATATTCCTCACCTGGCCTCCTGCAGTTCTGTGGTGGGTTATACTTTACTGCAATGATTATCTTGTGCTCCCCAGACTGGATGGTACCTACTATGAAGTCCCTTTCTCTACACACCTCCATTCTTTCCATTTCCTTGAATCTCCACCGGTTCCTTACAAGCAGTGCGACCCCTCCTTCCCCCTGCTCCTTCTATCATTTCTCAGGATTTGCTATCCCTGTGGGAAGATTCCATCTGATACTGTCTCATTTAGTTTAGTTTCTGTGACAGCTATGATGTCTGGGGACACCTCACCTATTCTTTCATTCCACTCTTCATACTTGTTCGTAATTCCATCCGCATTTGTGTACCAAACCTTCAACCTTGTTTCCAATACTGTAGTAGCCCTGGGGAGATCTTTGTGGGTTTGGGGGGTGTGGGTGGGGTGCCCATAGGGGGTTGCAGCATGGGTGGGGGGGATTGTATGGTTAGGGTATGGGTTGGTGGGGTGGAGTTTGTGGTGGGGGTGGGGGGTTGCTGTGATGGTGGGTTTTGAGTTGCTGGGGTGGGGACAGGGGGACTGCTGAGTGTGTGTGGTGTTAAAGTGTATGGTTGTCGTGGTGTTTTTGTGGTTTGAGGCCCACCGTGGGTACTTCCAGTGTGTGTGTTTGTCCTGTTTGGGCTTGGTGTCCTCCGTATCTCGCTGTCTCCTCTCTCTCCTCTCTTCGCCTTCTTATCTGCTCCTTCCGGGCCTCCCTTTCTTCCTGCGTTCTGTCCCGATCTAGGTATACATTCTGGTACCCCTGATTTGTCCTCAGCCGTGCTTTCTCCAGCAGGATCGTGGTGCAGGCTGATTCTGCTTTGAAGATTACCTTGAGAGGTCAATTTCTTCCCCTTGTGTACCACCCGATTCTCTGAAAATTTGTCACTTGGGACGTGTCTCCCCCTATTGCCAGCATAATACCTTCGATCCTTTCTTTCTCCTCCTGTTTTCTTCTGTCGTGAGTGTCCCCTTCGACTTCCTTCAGGCCATTGATAAAGATCGACTTCTCCCTTTCCTCCTCCCACTGTGTCTCCCATTGTCTCATCAGAGATGCATTAGCCTCTCCTGGTGCTGTCATGTTTGTATCCCCCGTCTTCTTTTGTGTGACCGGCCTGCTCATACTTCCCTGACCGCTGCATTGTGTTGTTGGGGTCACCGCGTTTAGTGCGTCTGCTGCTTTGTCTATCCTCTCATGTGTTGTTACTGTGCTCTCATTTGATGTTGCTGAGGTGCTCTTCTTGTCCCTGTCTGCTTCATCTATGTCCCTCTCGTGTGTTGTTGGTATCCCGCTCGTCTTGCTTCGGGCCCCACTTGTGTCTGCCAGTACCTGTGCATACAAGAGTTCTCCTTTTTTCTCCTCATTCCTTTGGCTGTGTCTGGGTGTGTGTGTGTGTGTGTTAGTGTGTGTGTGTGTAGTGTGTGTGTGTGTGTGTGTGTGTGTGTGTGTGTGTAGTGTGTGTGTGTGTAGTGTGTGTGTGTGTGTGTAGTGTGTAGTGTGTGTGTAGTGTGTGTGTGTAGTGTGTGTGTGTGTGTAGTGTGTGTGTGTAGTGTGTGTACTCACCTAATTGTACTCACCTAATTGTGGTTGCAGGGGTCGAGACTCAGCTCCTGGCCCCGCCTCTGCGCTGCCCGCTACTGGATATCTGCTCTCCCTGCTCCATGAGCTTTATCATACCTCGTCTTAAAACTGTGTATGGTTCCTGCCTCCACTATGTCTTTCTCTAGACTATTCCACTTCCTGACTACTCTGTGAACTGTAGTGTGTGTGTGTAGTGTGTGTGTAGTGTGTGTGTAGTGTGTGTGTGTAGTGTGTGTGTAGTGTGTGTGTGTAGTGTGTGTGTGTGTGTGTGTGTAGTGTGTGTGTGTGTAGTGTGTGTGTGTGTAGTGTGTGTGTAGTGTGTGTGTGTGTGTGTGTGTGTGTGTAGTGTGTGTGTGTGTGTGTGTGTGTAGTGTGTGTGTGTAGTGTGTGTGTGTAGTGTGTGTGTGTAGTGTGTGTGTGTAGTGTGTGTGTGTAGTGTGTGTGTGTGTGGTGTGTGTGTGTGTGTGTGTGTGTGTAGTGTGTGTGTGTAGTGTGTGTGTGTAGTGTGTGGGTGTACTGTGTGTGTAGTGTGTGATGTGTAGTGTGTGATGTGTAGTGTGTGATGTGTAGTGTGTGATGTGTAGTGTGTGTGTGTGTGTGTGTGTGTGTGTGTGTGTAGTGTGTGTGTGTAGTGTGTGTGTGTAGTGTGTGTGTGTAGTGTGTGTGTGTAGTGTGTGTGTGTGTAGTGTGTGTGTGTGTGTGTGTGTGTGTGTGTGTAGTGTGTGTGTGTGTGTGTGTGTGTGTAGTGTGTGTGTGTGTGTCTAGTGTGTGTGTAGTGTGTGTGTAGTGTGTGTGTGTGTATGTGTAGTGTGTGTGTGTGTGTAGTGTGTGTGTGTAGTGTGTGTGTGTGTAGTGTCGTGTGTGTGTAGTGGTTGTGTAGTGTGTGTGTAGTGTTTACTGGAGTTTACCTGGAGAGAGTTCCAGGCGTCAACGCCCTTGCGGCCCGGTCTGTGACCAGGCCTCATGTTGGATCAGAGCCTGATCAACCAGGCTGTTACTGCTGGCCGCACCTGGCTGGTCAGGCACCGACTTTAGGTGCCTGTCCAGTGCCTGCTTGAAGACAGCCATGGGTCTATTGGTAATCCCCCTTATGTATGCTGGGAGGCAGTTGAACAGTCTTGGGCCCCTGACACTTATTGTGTTGTCTCACACTTATTGTGTGTGTGTAGTGTGTGTGTGTGTAGTGTGTGTGTGTAGTGTGTGTGTGTATTGTGTGTGTGTAGTGTGTGTGTAGTGTGTGTGTGTAGTGTGTGTAGTGTGTGTGTAGTGTGTGTGCAGTGTGAGTGTAGTGTGTGTGTAGTGTGTATGTAGTGTGTGTAGCGTGTGTAGCGTGTGTGTAGCGTGTGTAGTGTGTGTGTAGTGTGAGTGTAGTGTGAGTGTAGTGTGAGTGTAGTGTGAGTGTAGTGTGAGTGTAGTGCGAGTATAGTGTGTGTGTAGAGTGTGTGTAGTGTGTATATAACAATGTGTTGTTTGGCGTTTCTTGGAGGCGTGGTTGAAATGATAATGTCTTCGGAGGCTTCTTACTTTATTTGTAATAAGTGTGCGAGTTCACAGGCTGGGCGTTAGTGGCCATGGCCATGGGCCTTGCGAGGGAGAAAGGAGTAGGCCTTGCTCTCTGAGTGAAGGCAGCTGCGTGAGTGAGGCTTGGCCAGGGCGGGTCTGGTAGACGTGGGTACGCCTATCAGGCTTGCCCTCTGGCGGAAACTATGGAAACTAGCATGGCACGAAATATGAACTCAGCTGGCAGACAGCATGGCTGTCTACATCGCTCGGCCACGCACCCATGGTCGTCCCGACCATGAATGGCATTAAAAAAAAACTCGGGTCTCTCTCTCGCAAGAACAGGTCACAGAACACGAAAGAAAAAACATATATACATAAACATATAGACATAGAAAAAAAACTTCCTCCAGAGAAGGAAGAAAAAACGGTGTGCTTCGTGGTCTAAGGCAGTGAGCGTCGATGCAGCACTGCACGCCTTCCTGCGTCTGGACACGTACTGCAATATGGGAGACAAGCTGCTGCTGAGCTGTGACGTAACAGGGTACGGTGTCCTCTGGGAGGTGAAGCAGACATCGTAGTTGTCGCTGCAGGGGTCACTTAACCTGGAGCACAACCTGCTGGTGCCCTCGAGTGAGGCGTCCTCAGTAGTCGCAACAGGACACGACTGGCAAGCGACTCAGGAGGACATTATTCGACTGGTACTGTCGCTGGAGGTGTCGCTGCTGGCGAGTGTGGAGTGAGTCGTGACAAGGATGACTCGGTGAAACATCTGGAGGTCGTAACAGCATACACCATACTGCAGTGAGTGGGCTATCAGTCAAAGTGACATCAACTTTGTGCAGGCTGCTCACTGAAGCTGTGACACGAGGCTGACAGTCGCCTGCCAACAGGCTTAACTGCGGCTCGACGAGTGACATATCTCGACAGTAGAAGTTACAGCAGAGGGCAGTGTAAGCGTCCCCAGACTGGTCATTTGCAATAACTGGACTGACGGTCTAGGAGGTGAAGTGGAACGGTCTCGATGGGAGAATCGTCGCGGGTACGATTCAGCAAAGGCATCTACGAGCAGCGAACAATAAGAGCTTTCTGTACAAGGCGCTCGGACGCTCGTAACTGACGCCTAGACTGACAAATGTCAGCTGTCAAGCGCGCTGGGCGCTGGTCACACAGGGTGACAAAGTAACACACAGGTGCTACATAGGACACACGAGAAAACTGCACACATACTGCACATGTGGTACAACATAGCTTACAGACGCTTTTCTGTGTAAAAATCGACATGCAATACTTGAACATGTGAGAACAATGACAGAGAAATAATTAATGAACACTCGACTTATCTCTCTCAAACTTCTCGAAAATAATGAAAATAAAATGCTCACTATGAAACTAGAACACACGGGACATCATGTGGGTGATGTCAGGCATGACGTCGTGATGGATGTCATGGGGTGACATCGCGAGTGACGTCAGCAGACATCGTGCGTGACGTCCTGGAGTCAAGACAGCATCAAGACGTCAGCAGCATGTTGTCTGGGCGCAGACAGACAGCACGGGCAGACAGCATGGCTGTCTATGCAGACAGCAAGGCTGTCTACATGTAGTGTGTGTGTGTAGTGTGTATGTAGTGTGTGTGTAGTGTGTGTGTAGTGTGTGTGTAGTGTGTGTGTAGTGTGTGTGTAGTGTGTGTGTAGTGTGTGTGTAGTGTGTATAGTGGGTGTGTGTAGTGTGAGTGCTCGTGTGTGTAGTGTGCGCGCGTGTGTGTGTAGTGTGCGTGCGTGTGTGTGTTTTGAGTCGCTCTCCAAGAACTGAAGGGGTCGAGGTTACATTTACTATTCACTAATAGTCCGATTTAATGTTCTTTTTATTTTTAAGAATTTAATTAAAAGCCTATTATTAGAAGTTCCATGGAGAGTTTCCTTAAAAAACTAGAGAAAATAAAAACCCTAGCCGTGTGAAGCCAGACCCTCGCCGTGTGAAGCCAGACCTCGCCGTGTGAAGCCAGACCCTCGCCGTGTGAAGCCAGACCCTCGCCGTGTGAAGCCAGACCCTCGCCGTGTGAAGCCAGACCCTCGCCGTGTGAAGCCAGACCCTCGCCGTGTGAAGCCAGAGCTTCACTTATGTTGAGAATTTCTTCCTCTTTAAGGAAACAAGGGCACGGGAAATCCTTTTAATTTCCTTGGTTAGCTCAGTCGGTAGAGCGCAAATTTGTAAATTTGAGGAAGGCTGTTCGAGCCCCGCCTGAACCTTTCTGTTTAATAATGGACCACCAATCCGACGACATTCATCTTTGCAAATATACAGGGTCTAAAGCCAGCGACGAACAACAAAATACCTTACATCCGTGAGTAGTGTACAATCTGCCAGTATGGCTCGGAATTAGATACTTCCGGTTCCCAGTGGGACCGGAAGTACTTCGGTCTGCCCAGCACCCACTTCCTGTCTGTCCAACCCCCACTTCCGGTTTTTTTTCCGTCCTGAGCACCCCCCCCTCAAACCCCCTGAGCTCCTCATCCCTGAGCGGTCCCCTTCCGCACGCTCGCGCCCCCTCCCGCTGCGCCCGCCCACGCCCCCGCCCCGCCCGCCCGCGGCCTTCTGCTGCGGATCGCCCCCGCTCCTCGATTTTTTTTTTCAAATTTTCATTTAACCCCTCCATCTCCTTGGATCAAGTTTTGAGATCCCCCCTATGGGGGCAATATTATTTCCTCTCTTTTAAATTGATCTAAAAAATGCCTCTCGATAACCCCCTATGGGGTATGGTAAAACTTTTCTCAATAATCAAGATTGGTAACCCCTATGGGGTCTCTCCTACATTACTTCCTCTCTCTAAATACAAGTTCATTCAAGCGAGCCCAGGTATGACGTCACAGATGTGAGGTCGCGTGATGTTTACCCGTGACGTCACAATATTTCCTCGGACAAGCTTAAACATGAGGAGAGTACATCAGGTTGATTCAAGCATCCCTATGGGGTCTCTTTTTAAGTTAAACGAGCTAAAATTATGTTAAAAGAATTAAATGTAGGATAACACTAATACACATTTTTTCATCATTTATTTATTAATACATATACATTTTCGGCTAACAGAGTAAAAAGATACATTTTATTTATTAATACATATATAATTTTCAGGTAACAGGTACATTAACATGGTAAAAAACTCTTCAAAAAATTCTAAGCATTTTCTCCAGCTCAACACAGGGGAATCAGTCTATTCTCCTACGTTTAGATGGTGGAATATCAGGGTGTCCATAAGCAAAGGATTTCTTGGTATCCAAGTGATACCTTTTTATCA